>JAUEKR010002687.1:0-11519 GCA_031762895.1 Corambe burchi
TGAGAAAGAAGGAGAGAGAGAAAGAAAGAGAGAGAGAAAGAGAGAGAGAAAGAGAGAGAGATAGAGAGAGAGAGAGAGAGAAATAGCGTTTGAAAGAAAGTATGAAAGAGAAAGATATAGACATTTCTATATATTGACAAATAGAGAGAAAAAGTAGGAGCAGCAAATAGAGAGGGAGTTTATGATGTGTCCTTGTAATTAATCTCATAAAAATAATAAAGATATGCTTTATGAATGTAAACTAAATTAATATAATAAAGAAGGTTGAGCTTATTAATAAATCAGATTGTCGTTTAAAAGAAGTCCACCTAAGATGAGAGAATCATGTGTGATGCATCGTCTTTAATTCCATTGCTTTTGTTTCCCCGTTCCTACTTGAGATGCTTATGCTGCTAAGAATATTATTCTTGGATTTTTATTGTTGAGCCTCTTAGATTTAAGGAGATATGTTGATATGAGTGTTACTTGTTGGAAACTGACATTGTGGTTATATAATTTCGTTGTTGAATGTTACAAGTTATTTTAATGCTATAAACATGGTACCTATGATAATGAGGGTAGTTCTTTAGTTCTACAGCCGACGTTCATTACGATATTGCATTATTGTTCGAGCTGTTTGATGTTTGCATTTTGGTATCTTGTTTTTGTTTCCACTCACACTCTACATTAGATTTTTGTTTTGTTTTCTTTTTTTTTTCTTTCTGTTCGGGGCCAATAAAAGCTCACTGGGGGCTTTGCGCGTAGTAATCCACGCTGCCCCTTCCCCGCCATGGGTTCATCCAAAAAGGATTTTCGCAAATATGCCTCCGAGGTTTGCGTTATGCCATATGGCATGGGTCACCCGAAAAAGGGCTTTATGTGATAAGTACCATGGCGTGATCACTCCTCGGTATTCGGCATCCGGTCGCAGTGTAAACGTGGCCGCACTCTACACTTTTCTTTAAGTACAAAGAAGGGCTGCTACACTTTGATCCTAGCCAAATGGCCGAGAAGCGATAGATTAGCTGATGTTATGTGGAATTGGTATAGTTTCATTATCATTATTTACTATAATAAGAGTACTTTTTGGGATGCTTTTGATATTGGCAATACTTGTAGTTGCTGATAATGTGATTATTCATTATATTTCGTTGGCAGTTACTTTGATGAACTACAAATAGTAATAGCACTGGTAATCTATGAAGTCCAGTTTGTCATTCATAAACACGCAATGACGTTTTCCAAGAGCTAAAAACAAACCAAAAAAACAACAACAAAGATACAAAAAACAACACCCCCCCCCACACACACAAAACAACCACTAAAAATAAAAAAAAGAGCAGGAAAATGAGCAATCCAGATTGTTGCGATGCTTTATTATTGATGGCACTATGTTATCTGTGATAGCGTGGCTGTTTCGTTTGCTCTTCAAATGAAGTTCATCAATTTAAGATATTCTGGTGCGAGTTCTTTGTCTTTGATTCTATTGTTTTTATCTACCCATCTACGCTTCTGATATTGATGTTACGTGAAATTGTTATAGTTTAATTATTTATATTTGACCCAGTTAATGCTTTTGATGTATTCTTGTTATGGTTTTCAGCGCCATTGAGCATGTGAATGGATATTGGCACTATATAAATCCATTATTCTATTCTATTCTATGGTTGCTGCTTGGATTTATTTTTGTTGATATTGTGCTATGTATTTTCATCCTTGAATATGTTGTTATCAATGTTGATGCTATCACTCATTCTTGGTGATTGTGTATTATTACCGATGGCGAGAGAGTTTATTATGTTGTGTCCTTGAAATTTATCTCGTCAAGATTGATACAGATGTGTATTGTGAATAAATATAAACAAAACTAATAAAAGGAAAACAAATGTTGAGTGGGTCAATTATATCAGATTGTCCTTGAAATGAAGCTCATCAAGATAAGGATTATTGTGCGATTTATTGAGTTTTGTTCTAATGCAATTGAACAATCTCGAGCTTCTGATGCTACTTGGGATTCTTATAATTAGATTATTGATATTTGAAATCCTTGGTTGCTTTGCGACGTTGTTGATTTATTGATGGATGTTGTTCCTAATATTGCTGCTATATTTATTTTATTGTTTAATAAAGTTGTTATTCATTTTGATGATATGGGTATTACTTATTGATTTTGTGTTACTTGATTTTACAATAAAGTGCTATCATTGGTATTTGTTATTTGATAAAATGGCTCGAATTTATTGCTGAAATTGAAATGTTATTAATTGGTTGTCTAGTTGATATTGGTGCTGTCGCTCTCGCTAGTGATGCGGTACTGCTAATTAATAATGTCGATTATATCAAACGTATTAAACTTGAAGTTGATTTTATATCGCGGATAGTATTGCTTTTGTTAATACTGTTCAAGACTAATTCCTATAGTTGCTTTTACCTCTGTTTCTCTTCTTTAATATTGGAGGGTTTATTTCTTTTGGTTATGATGCCTCGGTAACTTTTTATGATTATTCTACCAATATGCTTTTGTCATTGCTGTTGTTGTTGTTGATGCTGTTGAGCGTGTTACTATTTATTGTTACTGTTTGTGATGCTGGCTGCTGATAGCTTCATGGTTTCATCTGTTATATATGTAATATGGTTATTGTAGGGGTAGTTGCTGATGAAGACACTTTACCGAACATACTTATTGATTTTGCTGTTGTAGTGGCTGATGTTCTTATTATAGTTGCTACTGTTTGTTGTTGGCATCGTACTGACTTGTTTTTTTTTACTATTGTTGTTGTTATCATTGTCCGTATTGTAGCTGTTGTTGTCGATAATTTACCATACATACTTAATTATGTTGCTATTGTTGTTGTTATTGCTGTTGCTATTGTCGCTCTTATTGTAGCTGCTACTGCTTGTTGTTCACATCGTTATTACGTATTATGGTTATTGCTGTTAGTTGTCCTTATTGTTCGTATTAAAGTTGTTGCTGTTGATCCTTTATCGTACATTATTGATACTACTCCTGCTGTTGCTATTGTTGTTCTTGTCGAAGTTGTTGGTGTTGACACGTTACCATACGTACGTATTGCTGTTGCTGTTGCTGTCGCTTATGTTGTTGCTCTTATTGTAGTTGCTGCTGTTGTCCACATCGTACTTTACTTATTAATGCTGTTGTTGTTACTTTTGTTGTTTTTGCTGTTGGTCTTATTGATGCTGTTGACAATGCTGTTCTACAATCCCGGATCGACCTGCCTGATAATTCTATTATCGCCGTTTCTGATCTCCCCCTACGTGATCGCCTTAGAGACACACAAGAGATGGAATCCATTGCTTCACATCAATAATATTAGAAGGAAGACACAAAAGGTAGTAACGTTAAGAATGGAAGTTTTCACTCCAGCAAATCGTCTTACTTATGCACTGTTGGGAGTATCAATATTATGCCACCGTAAAGCAGGATGAATGAATCAAATAGAAAAAGGTTTTATACGCTCTACATAAGGAAGACAAAAGACAAAACACTGGACGTTTCGGCAAAAGCCTTCTTCAGCAAACAGAAAAATAAAATAAAAATAGAGAGATAAATAAAAGAGGGCAGCTCTAAGAGAAAGAAGAGGCCTAAATGTTAGGAGATGACACAATAGATGGAAGAGGGAATGAAAATCGTATTAGGTTGTTCAATACTACACGTAACATAGGAGTCTAGGTAACCGAGTAGTTTAGGCTTCGAACTACGAGTCAAATGGTGTGGGTTCTATCTTTGGCGTGTTTAGCTCAGTTGGTAGAGGCGTGGAAAAGCTGGGGCTGCTACGGCAATGTTCCCTGATCGATTCCCAATCGCTACCGCTTTTTTTCTTGGGTAAAAATATTTGCGTTGAGAGCTTGGCTGTCAAGACAGCTGTCTTGTCTGAAAAACAATTGTGAAACGCCTAACAGGCGAGTGTCTCGTCAGTGTTAAATATTTGCTGTTGGCTGGTGGAGTAAACGAGATGTAAAGCGCATTGAGACTTTGGTGATTAGTGCGCTATACAAGAACACTCTTTACTTTTCTTTTTTTTTTAACTGAAATTTCATAATCTAATATTGCTTCACTAATCTCAAGTGAAATAGAGTATCTGCCCATTATCACCGCGCTTTTGAGGTTATATACGCATTAGCATTTCATAAATCTGCTCTTTTAGTTTACCTCGTGAATAACGCATCATCACGAAAATCAGTTTACTAAACTGAGAGCAATTCGTAGTTTTTGTTGGTGTCGGTGCCAGAGTGGTTAAGAGTATGAAGCTGTGACCATTTGGTGATGAGTTTGAACCCTGGTCGCGCAATCGAATCGTTGAGTCCTTGGTAAAGGCACAAAAGATACATTCCTTGACGAATGAGTCGAAGACACCCTGTGATGTATTGACTTCATATCCTGCAGTTTATTATCAACCTCTGCTTACTCTTGTGCCTTAATATTTTACTTATCTGCCTATATATCATATATCCATTTATATATCATTACCATTGTATGTCTTATTTATTATATAAAAGCACTTATCATGTATGTATTTTAATACATATTATTGTTTGACATTTTCTTAAATCATTTTTATGCATGTCTTAAGTGAATTTCCCCTTGTGGGACTAATAAAGATTTTAATTGAATTTGAATTGAATTGAATTGACTTGAGGGATCGTGGATATTTACTTTCTTACGCAGTAGAAATCGATCATAAACACCGGAATCATAGCCATTCTGACCTAATAAAGAGCTTCCTTTTATTTTTGTGACATTGCGACGCTGAAATTTTAGTGATATTGGTTTACGGCGTAAAAAACAATTCTTGCTCTACGGTGGCATGTTAATACTTAATATAATTTAGTATAATTTCTTGCTCTACGGTGGCATGTTAATACTTAATATAATTTAGTATAATTTCTTGCTCTACTTTGGCATGTTAATACTTAATATAATTTAGTATAATTTCTTGCTCTACGGTAGCATTTTAACACTTAATATAATTTAGTGTAATTTCTTGCTCGACGGTTGCATTAAAATACTTAGTATGATTTAGTGCAATTTCTTGCGCTACGGTTACATTCTAATGCGGTGTAAAACCGAAATAATGATGAATTACGACATGGAATCATATCATTGACGGCATAATGGAAGCCCATTTTCATTGACTCCCGGCTCTATTAGGAAGTGAGTCAATAGCTAATGCTTTCATGATGACGGCCAATCAATAATAAAAAAGGAATGTTTTTATACATGTTTCCAAGATAAGTAATGTGTCAAAAAAGAAAAAAGGGCTTTCACTTTTTGAATCACTCTCATTCTCTATCGAATTAAACTATCGATTTATTTAATTACTATTTATTATATTTAAATATGCATCATTCCAGTATTTCATTTTCTGAATCGCTGTAATGACACATCAGATGTGAGCGCGGCTAAGAGATCAGCTCAAGTATGTGTGTATGTAGACCTAAAAATTACATGCATAACAACAGTCCTATCAATAATAAAATGCCGAAAGCCGCTGTTAGCTTTGTCACGCAATCCCACAACTGATACACAACATACAATGACAATGATGTTGGTTTCTGTAAAACAATTATCCTTCATCATTATCATTATCATTACCTTTATCATTAGCATTATCATTATATATCCATTATTATCATAATCTGTCCCATGCTCAGATATTACCTAATGGAATCAAGTCAATGTTTAAGGATTGTTAGAAAAAAAGATTGATATCATCATTTTAATCTTATTTTAAAATTTATGGAAAAGGCATCATTGTTCTAGCCATAACTCTGTTTAAATTTCGACCTGTGGCGTGTACATTAAGCATCTTAATTAACTTAATGAACCACGCGTTATTAATCAAAACACAAGGGGAAAATTTAATAAATCAAATATAAAAATGTTTGATAGATTACTAACAACAAATTAATATGGAATCTTAAATGGAAAACTACGATTGAAAAAAACAAACAAAAAGCATCTAAAATATCCAACAGCATCAGAGCGAAACAAAAGCAAAGACAAGAAAGAAATATTAAGAAAATGAAGCAAAAGAAATACAAATCTACCATTACCTTATTTCCCAAGGCAGTAAACTACATATTATATCAACTCCTACTCGATAACTCTATAGTTGATTGTTTTAATCTTCATTCTTCTTAATTGCCATGATATAATTTCGTGGTATCAATTAAATCTTGAGCAAAGAAATCATCCTACGAATTATCGATTTACTCTCTATATACACACTTGACTAGGTATATCAACTGATACATTTTTAGCTCTACCAAAAAAAAAAACCACAAAGAAGAACCCGTCCCACGTACTATGCCTTAGGGATGTATTAAACAGAAGTGGAAATACAATGAAAAATAGTATAAATAGAATGTAGTCTATTTTTTTTAATTTGAAAAGCATGATCAAATTGATTAAAGAACTAATTTAGTCGATAGCACTATACATCTAAAATACGCTCACCTACTTAAAGATACGGCCATAGTTAGACAGATTCGCTTGGCGTATTTCCGCTGGTGACAAGTCGAACCTATAATAATAATAATATATAGTGAGCAACGGAACCGGTCACAGTCGCGCAGATTACCATCCGCAGAAAATCAGAATATGCTTTTCCGTTGGTTTTTTTATGTAAAGGAAACCCTTCAATTGATTTAAAAATAGCCTTACTACTACTTCCACCAACATTGTATCTTATTGTCTACCTGTACATACTTTTGTTTACCTTTCATTGTACCATTTCATTAGCTCTAGTGCTGCAGGTATTCAGGGAGAAAAAGTCTGAAAAAAGTACCTGCCGCCACTTTGCCCTTGGCCTGAGGGAATATATGTGGGAGACTATGTTTAGACTCGAAAATGTACTTATTTTCGGTAACTTGATAGTAAAGTAAAATTTCCATAGACATATTACAATGGAATTCGGAATTAGCGTAATTGACGAGACTCACTTTAATTATACGCTATATCCGAGTTTTTGCTATTCCCAAGGTCACTAAATAGCCGTTGTAGACTACTCAGTTGCTTGAAGTAAGAATAAGAATACATTTCTGCTGGTTAATTCCATTGGATACATCATTACTGCTAATTTAATAGGAACCATTCCTGACAAATACTAAATCTTTAGAGACCGAGAGAAATCCGATTGCTTGTTTTGTATTGTGTTGTTTATGTTGTTTTTTATTGTTGTTTGTTTGTTTTTTTTAACTATTTCATGTCAAGTAATATCATAAACATGGAAAACAAATAGCTCACTTAGAATGCTGAGTGAAAAAAAAAAACACTTACGCTATTTCCGAGTTGACCTCTTAAATGATTACGCTACTTTCATGCACAATTTATTGAATCAAATAAAAAGGAAAACGAGGTTTTAAAAAAACTTACGCTATTTCCGAGTTGACCTCTTAAGTGATTACGCTACTTTCATGCAAAATTTATTTAATTCAAATAAAAGGGAATACGAGGTTTACAAATTCTTATGCTATTTTTTCACAGTCAGTAAAGTGAGTGTGATAATCTGCAGCAGGTATTTAACTACAAAAAGAAAATGTCACAAACAATGCACTCACACACTCACACAATCATTATCGGCGAATAATAACGTAATCATAATGAACAACTAACTGTACATAATGCACAATATCTGGCAATGGTTAAGGCATGTCAAAATAAAGGTTTATGACGCTTTAGAAAGTCTTTGTTTACCTTTCTCAAAGTTCATTGAAACATTATATGCATAAGAACATGATCATAAAATGTAGCTATTCCATAGGATATAATATTATTATTCTCCATGTGTTTCATTCTGATGTACCTCGTCTTCTTTTTTCACCCCTTCGTAATATTCTGTTCCTTTTTATATTGTCCTCTTTTTATTCTTTCACAATTTTTAATTGGTCTGGTTTTTGTTTTTGTTGATTTCTTCTTCTTTTTCTTTTTCTTCTTCTTCATTCTTTTCTTCTTTGAATTATGGCAACTGACTAAATTGTGCTTGAGTGTTACTGTTGACAGAGTACAATTTTTTTTAAAATAATTACCCGGGTGACTTTCAGCAGCCTGCTCTTTGCTATTTTAAACCACCTAGGGATTTTGAATGTGTTCAAATATAAACATGGGACCTCTACATAATCGTCTATATCCGAGCAGACTAGATGTCAGATCCTACTTTCTCTAGGATACGGGGTGTGAAGAACGCAGAGCAAATAGTTGCGTCCACCCGGACTTGAATCCGGGTCGTTATATTCAGAGGCAAACATCGTTACCACTTTATCACCTCTTTTTTTCTTTTCGTCTGCATCATCTTCTCCGTCTTTTTTTTCTTCTTCTTTTTTCCTTAAGTTCTCCTTCCTCTTTTTTTCTGATTTCCCTTATTGTTTGTAATATGTGTTTCTTCCTTTTTCTTCTTTATGGCGTATTCATTCCCCTCTTTTTTAAAATCGTTTTCTTGTTCTTCTTCCTTGAATTTCCTTTTCTTCATTCAATTGCTTTTTAGCCTTTTTTATTTCCTTATTCTTCATCTTTCTCCAGTTCGTCATGCCCAACTAACTAGAGGCAATTTGATACACAACATAGTTAATATCTATTACATACAACCCGATCTACCTGATTTCGTTATGTAATACCTGCATTAATATAATAATAAGCTTTAATTCCAAGACCTTTTTTATTTAAGAAAGCACCAGTTTAACAGGTAGCATTGTATTGTGCAGTATTTTTGCGGGAGAAAGCATAACATCATTAGCTCAATTATATTGTTAAACATGCTATGGATATTATATCCATCCGCCTTCTCGAGTTGTTTTCCTGTCACTTGTAATCATATTAATTAAAACACAACAAAACGGTGAATTGGATATTTGCAAGATACATGACGATTGTATTAGTTTGGTTTTTTTTTACCTCCAAGTATTGTTTCTATGCAGCTTCCAAACACGTACCAAACAGAAAAAGTCATGTTTAAGAGATGTATGATAAACAAGGGCGGGGCAAAATTGTTATTTAATTGCCTAAAATATGCCAACAGAAATAGAGATTGATAAAACTGAATCAAATCAAAATAGCGTTAAGTAATCCACCATCCTCTAAAAATAGCGCAAAAAGACGTTACTCAAGTATAATACGCATTTTATAACTAGCATATTATGCATTTCTTTATCATATTATTACGTATCATGCTTAAAAATTAGTTAGTAGTAACAAAGAATAATATGATATATTCAGAGTCCAATTAAACCGATATTAATTTTTTAAAAAGCCCAAAAACAAACAAAACCGACCAAAGAACACCAATGGCTCCCAACGCCTTTAAAACATGAATAACTAACAACAACAAAATATACAAATGATATATTAGGTAACCTAAAAAATTTATGATCTATTCATAGTCCAATAAATATGATAATAATTAAGAAAAAATCCGAAAACAAACAAAATCGAACAAACAGCACCAACAGTCTCCAACACCCCAAAAATACAAATAACCAACACCAAAAAAAATAAACAAATAAAATAACAGGTGACGTATTATTAGATAATATTTTTGCGGGTGGAAAAGCTTATTATCATTTGGCCAATTTTATTGCTATACATGTGATAGTGAGATATTATATTCATCCGCCCACTGGCATTGTTACCTGTCAGCTATAATCATATTAGTTAAAGCAGACCAAAAAGGGGATTTGAATATTTCCAACATATTTGTATTAGCTTTTCACCCCAAGGTAATGTTTCAATGTAGTTTCCAAACACTGACCAAGTAGAGAAATATCATGTTTAAAAGTTACTTGATAAACAAGGGCGCGGCAAAATTGTTATTTAATTGCCTAAAATATGCCAACAGAAATATAGACTGCTAAAACTAAACCAAATCAAAGTAGCGTTAAGTAATCCACCATCCTCTAAAAATAACACAAAAAGACGTTACTCAAGTATAATACGCATTTTATAACTAGCATATTATGCATTTCTTTATCATATTACGCATCACTCTTAGAAATTAGTTAGTACTAGCAAAGAATAGTATGAAATATTCAAAGTCCAATTAATCCGATATTAATTTCAACAAAAAAAGCCCAAAAACAAACAAAACCGACCAAAGAACACTAACAGCCCCCAACGCCTTTAAAATATGAATAACAAACAACAACAAAAATAAACAATAAATGATATAATAGGTAAGCTAAAAAATATATGATCTATTCATAGTCCAATAAAAATGATATTAATTAAGAAAAAAATCCTAAAACAAACAAAATCGAACAAACAGCACCAACAGTCTCCAACATCCCATAAATACAAATAACCAACAACTAAAAAATAAACAAATAAAATAACAGGTGACTTATTATTTATTAGATAGTATTTTTGCGGGGGAAAAGCTTATTACCATTTGCCCAATTATATTGTTATACATGCTATTGATTTTATATTCATCCGCCTTCTCAAGTTGTTGTTTCTGTCGCTTGTAATACTATTAATTAAAACACAAGAAACGGTGAATTGGATATTTGCAAGATACATGTATTAGTTTGTAAGAGAAAAGTCATGTTGAAGAGATGTTTTGATAAACAAGGGCGGGGCAAAATTGTCATTTTCATTGTTTAAAGAGTATCAACAGGGATTAAGATAAAACAAAATCAAATCAAAACAAAGCGTTAGCTAATCCACCATCCTCTTGATTAAGTGTGAAAAGGCAATACTAAATTTTTATACTAAACTATTTTATTACTAGCAGACATATATTCCTGAATTAATATAAATAACATGCTATATAGCAAAAAAAACCCCAATACTTATTCTAAGTCCAACCAAAATTGAACCGATAAAAATATAACCAACCCTAAAAAAAAACCCGAAGGATGCAAAAATAACCAAAGCACGCAAACAAAACAAAACAACAATGCTCATTTTGAAGATAAACTATCTAAAAATAAACTAACAAAAGAAACAACCCCCCAAAAAAGTCAAAGAAAACAACAAATCATAATCCGAGCCAAATTATAATAAATTTATTGCAATAGACAAACGGAAATGATTCACCAGCCTCCAAAACAAACATAATTAAATAGCCATTCACGATTGTCAAAATGGATAACAAGGTGTCTTAGATGCCAGAAAAGATTTCAGGAAAGGAATTTTAAATATTACGCTTTAAAACGATACAAAGAAAAAACAAAACAAAAAGGAAATTTATCAAAATATTCAATTCCTTAGTTAGAATTAATCAGTTTACTCAATATTTAAGGTCGTTGACCCACATTTTAGGTATGCATCAATGCGCAGTATCAAAATATAGTAAACTTCATTATAAACAAAGAGCAGCTACATTATTAATAATTTATGTAAAGATTATAACTATCAATTATCTATTATTGCAGTCCTCTAAATTTGTTAATCGGGGGCTCAGTGGTACAGTGGTAACGATTTCTGCCTCTGAATCCATCGACCCGGGGTCGAATCCGGGTGAACGCAACTATTGGTTCTGCGTTTTCCACACCCCTGATCCTAGGGTAGGTAGGATCTGACATCT
>JAUEKR010002798.1:0-11516 GCA_031762895.1 Corambe burchi
TTTTTTTGTGATACTGGGTACATTTTCTGACGGAGTTATCTCCCTTACTCTGGGATTAGGTTGAAGGTAAATCACCTATTGAGCTGACTTTTAAGGGTTAAGGCATGGTCCATGGTGTATAATTGGGCTGTTATTTTTCTTTTATCTAATATATGCTTAGCGTAAGCAATGAATAATGAAACGTTTGATGCATAACTTTTGTATATTATTTTTTTTTATTCAGACACCCTCTTGTCAGCGGGTTGTACAAACTTTTATCGGTAGCAATGAAAGTGGCCAATACTATCCATTATTTCAAGGTAAGGAACAGAATGTTTTTTATGTTTTATATTATTTTTCTTCCCTTTTACAACTGACAGTATGTCTAACATTATGTGATATCTAATTCTCAGAAAGGTACATAGATGCATGATGTTATATGACCTAGAGATATGTCATTTCTAGGTGTTAATGTTCTGATGCCACTCCACTCCACTATGCTTCTTTTTTTAATTTTGTGTTTAGATTTAAATACGAAAAGAGGGCTATAGTATAGTGAAACATTGTCGGAATTGTACCACCTGTCAAAAATTATGCTCTGTGCAATGAAATACTTTTGTTTTCTATTTCCTTGTCTGTTGGAATATGAGTATTTTGATGAGATCCAATTGGTTGCATAAATTGTATTAATCATGTTTGTTTTATTTTCTTGCCGCTTTATGTTTGTTGCGGCGTAGTTTCCTTGGGAAAGACACTTTACACGCATTCTTCACCCGACTCAGGCTGGGGAAGTAACCTGCGGTGGACTGGCGTCCTATCCAACGTTAACTTGCACCATTGAAACCGGGGATGAGTACCGGCCTTATTGACCTTAAGGGCTAAGAAGAGCTTACTTCATTTATGTTCCTTCTGATTTGATGGATAATTGTATTACTTAGTCATTTGCTTGCCTTTTTTCCATAGGATTGTGCAGAGGTTTTCACTTGTGAAGATGGGACACAGGCTATGGACGTTGATTTCTCTATGGAGCAAAAGACAAATGAGAAAAAGGCCTCATTCCATCTTATATTGAAGTTTTCAAAAGAGGTGAAATTACTTCATTGATTGATTATGTCACTGATCTAGGGGCACTGAAAAACCACTCAAGTCTATTTGGTTTACTTATTCAAATGGAATATTTTATATTTGTTACAAATATGACTTTGTGGTCTTGTGATAAGGCAGTCAGCTCGTGATCGAGAGGCTGCATGTTTTAATCCCCATAGTGGCGACGCAGAATTAAATCCTTGGAAAAGATTTTTTACACACATTTCCTCACCCTACTCAGGTGTAATGAGTATTGGCCATAGGTAGTGATGGATATTGTTAGAATGCTAGAAAGACACATCTTTCAGGCAGCTCTTCTGTATGCTCCATGAGGAGTTGAGATGTAATTGGAGGCCTGTTGGAGACTCCTTTGTAAAATGTTTTGAGCATTTAAAAAATAAGTGGGATAACGCTATATAAATGTTCAAGTTTAATACTTTTTTTATTGGTTTAACTGCTTTTTCATCTTTTTAAAATCGTATTTCAAATATGTTTCAATACTTTTATGATTATTTTCCATGTATTTGAACTATAAATATTAACATATAAGCTTTTTAAATTTGTTTTTATTGTAAGCTACAATGTTTATAATACCATTGCAGGTTTTGGTGCGTATGAAGCAATACCGTGATGACCTGCTTGCCTCGTGCCTGACTTTTATCCTTACTTTACCGAATGAAATAATTTGTTTGGAAATGAACGACATCATTCCTGCTGTACAGGTGAATGAATGAATGAATGATTGTAATTTATGTAAGCCTTAGTGCAACTTCCATGTGTCGTTAACTCTGAATAAGAAAATCCTTGGTATAATAACATTTTTCTGTGGTCCTAAATTATTAATTTTTTGTTACGTATAAATAAAGAACCTCCAAAAAACGACACTCAGGGTAACTTTATATTATTATTTGTTGTTGCCGTCCTTGATCTCTTCTCCAGTATGGCTCGCATGAGTTATCGTAGTTCTGATTATTGAGGTATACACGCATTTATAATGTTGCTCGGTTTACAATAAAAACCCTAAAGACCAATTTCCCCTTGGGGATGAATGTGAAATCAATTATGCTTGTAACGATGGTGGGAGACAAGAATAAGGATTGCTGCATCTAAAGTTCTACAACTACAACCATTGTATTTAGCATTGTTGTATAGTTGCCACGCCGTGAATAAAGGATCGCTACATACGAAAATTGTTACAACCGAGTTTGCTACCTATGAAGACTTCTTCTTCTTCTTCTTTCAATAAGCCAACTGATTCAACTAGTTGAGTATTACTGTGATGGGGTAGTTTTTTTTTCAATTTATTATTTTTTTCCTTTTCTTCAATTTTGAATAGATGTATATGAGAATGTTTTGACTTCTTAGCTTTCACTGCCTTTACCCTCTCATTGTTATTTCTAGTAAATTTCTTTTTTCTTTCTAATTCTCCCAGATGACCTTCACCCTGGGATTGAGTTACTTGCCCTTGGCCAAAGTCGGACTGGATGCTCTTGAATTTTGGAGTGCCCATCTCCCCAAAAGCGTCATCGAACCGTACTACTCAGACATTCTACCAATTTTGGATCATTATCTTAAGTCTGATATCCGAGGTGATTTTCAGATGGTGCTTTTTTTCTTTTTTTTTGTTTTCTTGTTGATTATTGTTACCCAAAGAAAAGTCTGAATTCTCTATATGTGAATCGTCTTGAGATACTAAACTTTTAAGGGGCACATGTAAAGGTATTCCAAACCCAGACATTGGGGTTCTGTTCATCTCTTAGCTTGTGGGATTACCTAAAAGGGCCAACGCTCAGGTGGTGCTGATCGACAACAAGAAGATTACTAAAAGCACTGTCGTAATGGCTGTATCTTGCTATCATTCTGTTGTGTTTTTCAGTATTTTTTTTCCCATGTTTATAGTCTCTGTGGGTTTTTTTTTCAATAATTTTTTAAATTTCTGAATTAAATATGTATTTTTAACATTTTCCTCCTTGCTTTTCATTTGGTTACTCTTGAACTGCATTGGAAATGATGTTTATATTTTATTTTATTTAATCTTCTTGATTTATTTCATCATCTACAGCTTCAGATGATGCTGCTAAAGGTCAAACCGTTGTTGAAGTGACCAAGAAATCCAAACGCAAAGTAAAGATGCCTGTTCGAATGGTCAGAGAGGTGAAATCTATGGATTCTAAGGTAAGTTTAGAATAAAATCTCAGGCCATTTGTGTAATTGGGGCCACTTACTCTTACTTACTCTCCTCCCGTACCGTCAGGCACACAGCGCGGAGAGGAGAGTTCCCTATCCATGTCGATCCTGTGCCTTCTCATCTAGATTGACATCTGCCATGTTATCCATTTTCCTGTCGTTCTCAATTATTCTTCTTAGTGTGTTTCTTGGTCATCCCCGCTTTCTAGTTCCATGCAGTTTCCACCCCCAAGCTTATCTGAGATGTCTCCGTCACCTTTGATTGAGACCACTGGCAGGATATTAATAGAGTAAAGATAGTATTTTTGCAACGCACTTATATCACCGAATTCTCAATACGCCTTACATATCGTATTTAATATTGTCTTAATTACATTATTTGTCAAATGAAGAGATAAATTTTTTTTGAAAATAAATCTTTCATTTTATTCTTGGAATATCATGCTGATTGGCCAGGATTTCCTAATTAGTTGTAGATCTGGATTCATTTCAGTCTTATCATTTCTACTTCTCTGCCTGCATCTTCTGTTTCTTATTTGACCAAATTTACTGATGGCTTCTTATGATCTTTCCCTAGAATTCTGATCCTCTATTGGCCCAAATAAAGAGGAGAATCCTGACGTATCTCGGCTCCTTGGGTGGCAGTATCAATCATGCCTTGCTTGCTCATTCAGGTAGCGGACACAACGAAGATGCAATTGCTTGGGATTCTCAAAACCATCTGAAGTTCGATGTGCCATTCTTTGATATGAAGCCAACGATATACTTTGGTGAGTTGGGTTTCTTTTTCAGCTTCTTTTTCTTCTTTATTCCTCTTCTTCTTTTTCTTCTTTTACTACTTTTTCTTCTTCTTTTACTTCTTTTTCTTCTTATTCTACTATTTGTTTTTCTTTTCTTTTTTCCTTCCTTCTTTTTCTTTTTTTACCTTTCTTCGAATTCTTCCTTTTCCAGTTACTCTTATTGAATCAGCTATGTTGATTTCTTCTTTCGATATACTTACTGACGCACCTAGTTGAGTGTTATTGATAAGAGTGCATATCCATATTATTAATTGTATATATTATATTGATCTTATTAATGAAATTAGTTTAGTGCATCTTTGAATGATTCAGTAGTGCTTTACATTTTAGTTGCCGGTGATAGAGTATACTGCAGTAGAAATTATTACAGTTTAAATACTTTTTTTATCGATACATTTATGGTTATTTTGATTAATGTCCATTGAAGTGCATCTTTTGAATGATTTAGTTTTGCTTAATGTTTAATTTGCCTATCATGAAAGAAGTTTCTGTCATCAAATTTCACCTAAAGAACAAAAAAAGAGTTGATCTGATTATCTGTACTAGATAAAAGTAATTTAAACACAGGGCAACTATATTGACTGGGTTCTAATATATTGTAGTTTCCATATTGTGTTTCCATTGATATCTCTATTAAGTCATAGTTTCTACATGATCTTCTTTCTCTTTAATCATCATTTGCATTCGAACCTAGATCCCTTCCTACCCCACGTGGTCCATCTTGCGCAGACATCCAGTGACCGCCAGACCAAAGTAGCTGCCTGCGAACTCCTCCACTCCCTCGTCCTGTACACGTTGGGTCGTGGGGCACAGTTGTCTCAGGACCAGCAGCGCAAACATCCAATGGAAAAACTTTATGAGAAACTTTTTCCTGCTCTTCTTAGTCTTGCCTGTGATGTAGAACAGGTAATTTTAGGTTAAAGAGAATTTTAAACCTTAAAAGCAAATATAAACTAAAATTGTTGATAAAATGTAGGACTTTGCTTTCTATTGATGTTATTATTGATTTTGTTTTTAGTATTATTATTATTTTTGTATTCGGTTGGCACCTTTTGTTATTTATATTTTTATTGGTTCATTTATGATAACATTTTGGATCTTATTTTTTATAAGATAATGAATGTCAAAGATTGTTAAAACTTCTTTTTTAGACCAAAAGTCTTACGGAAATTATTGATAAGATATTGTTTTGTATTTCTATTGTTAAAACTTCTTTTTTAGACCAAAAGTCTTACGGAAATTATTAATAAGATATTGTTTTGTGTTTCTAAACAACCATGCTTATGTATATAGTAAAAATAGATTATAATAGCATAACATAGTTGGTTATTGAAATTGATTTAAATTATATTGTTTTTTGTTTCTAAGAAGATATGGTTATATTATATCTTATGATCAAAGTAAATTATATGTGCGTAGCGTAGAATTGTGGGATATTGAACTAATTCTGCTTAAGCTTTAATTGAGAATACTTGTTTTCTTCCTTATTTATATTATAGGTGTGTAAAGATTTGTTTGAGCCTTTGATGCTTCAACTCATCCATTGGTTTACCAACAACAAGATGGCTGAAAGCCCAGAGACCATGGCTCTTCTCAATGCTATTTACGTGAGTGAAATGAAATTTTAATTTTCTTCAATCCTTATTGATATGTATTGTGCTACTGTTAAGCGCACTTGCGCATAATGTATCTAACTTTGGCTGTGAATTTTTCACCTGAGTTTCCCTCCCATAGAGACTTGTTTACCAAAACGTAGTGCATTCTCAGCACATTGTTCATCAAAGCCCTTTTAGCCAGCAGTGTTTCAAGATGAATCAGGTTGGCTTTCTTGGCTAACGAGGCACTTCAGTCATTTAAAATCACTTTGTACATCAGCCAAACCTAACATTTCCCTGCTATACCCTGTTTCCATCACCTTCCATAACATGAAGGAAGAGTTGGATTTTGAGAGGAAGTAAAATGAAATGAGGTGTGATATGTGTTATATACTTTATATTTACGTCTAATTTGAAGACCCAGGTTTGGGTTAATCTTCCCTAATTAGTCTAACATGACCAACTTAGCATAGGTAAACTGGGGTCTGATTCATGGAGGCTATAGACTATTTTTGAAATCTCAAACTGCATGAATAGTTTACATTACGATTTAATCTGAGAATGTATATTTATTATTTTAATTTTTGCTAAGTATCTTATCACTGTTGTCAGAGCAGTAAAGTAACATTATATGAATTGGTCTGGGTTTTTTAAAATTATTTGTCTGTCATTATTCAATTTATAGGATGGACTCATACAAAATAGAGACACTTCTTTGAGGGACTTTAGTGCTAGATGTCTGAAAGAGTTTCTACTCTGGTCTCTAAAACAGTCTACTAAAAAGGTTTGTATATCATTTTAGCAATCATAATAATAAGATAGTAAATAAAAACTAGGACTTTTATATGTTTCATTTATACATATAAAGTTAAAAAGGAAGCTAACATTTATTTGTTTAGTATGTGAGTCCAAAGTAAAAAAATAAAAGAAACAAAAGTAAACATTGCAAATTTATATATTTGTTGTTGTTTTTTGTTGTGTTTTTTTGTTGTTTTTTTTTTCATCTTTGACTGGTATGGCTTATACAATATTTTGTTTACATTTTAAAAGGTCTTCCATTTGTTTTTCATATAGTGAGCTTTCCTTCACATATTTTTTTATAATAATTGGTTCATAAAAGAAATATAGATGATAATAATAATGAAGAAAAAGAAAATGTTACTTTTTTCATTGCGACCGAGTGGTTAAGGTGTTGGACTGCAGATAGGAGGGTTTTGGTATCGAACCTTCGTAGAGGCATTGTTATTTACTCGATTTATAGTGGATTTGTTTATTTATTTAATTTATTTGTTTCAGTCTGTTGAGAAGAACCCCATCAATGCCAAGTCTGTTCTGAAACGCATGTACAGCTTTGCCCTCCATCCTAACGCCTTTAAAAGGCTTGGTGCTGCTTTAGCCTTCAATAATATCTACACAGTATTCAGGTAAGTCGTGTTGTCTCTATGTTATGCTATTTGACTTATTTGCTTTATGCAAGCCAATTTCTTAATTATTAGAATATGTTAGCGTTTGTTTTTATGTCACTGTATGATATTAATTTAATGCATCAACTGAATAGCCACAAAATGAATAGATTTTTCTTTCTTGTTGCCTAAGCATTTATTTATTTTTCATATTGTTTTTTTTTTGTTTTGTTTTTTTTTCAAAATATAATTCATGAGAGTGTTCATTTACATTTAAAATATATTTTATATTATTTTAGATTTTTTTTATACGAAAGCTTTACAGTTCTCAAAAAATGATAAAGGTTTAACTTGTATAGTTCTCTTTACTTCTCTATAGTGAAGATGTAGTTTTATTTTGTGATTATAATTAGGGTATTACATATTCAAAAATGTGTGAAACATTAACTCTATTGTGAGTATTTATTCTAAGGAATACTTTCTTTTTGTTTTTTTTATAGGGAGGAAGACAGTTTGGTTGATCGATTCACATTTGAAATACTGTATCATTTTGTGGAGAGTTTAGCAATTGCACATAAGGATCCAAAATCGCTGGGTTAGTATTATTACTTGTTTGTTGTTTTTTAAAATTCTTTCACACTTATTTATTTTATTTTGGCAGAACTTAGCTCTTATAATACCACAAATGTTCATAGTTTCTATGGCGCAAACAAGCAAATTTAGATGATCTCTGACGGAAAAAATGGTTGTCAATCTCAGGCTTATATTTATATTGTATTGCTTTATTTGTTTATCTTTGACATTGTTTGCTTTTAACTTAACAGAGTTCAAAGATTTTTGGCCTATTCCACCCATTAAAATTATATGATATAAACTCATCTTCAATTCATACAATTTCTTCTTCATTTTCTTACTGTATTAAATACACGATTGTATTTTGGAACAATTTGCGCGCACATCTTAATCTCCTTTGAAATCTAATTTTGAAAATCGATTGTTTAAAAATCACCAGGTACTCAAGAACAGTGCACAAAAGCCTTGAATCACCTTGAGAGAATCATGAAAGTCAAAGTTGACATCTTGAAAAAAGATCCAGGAGTAAAAGCTAGACCTGAACCGAGGTTTGAGGGGGGAAAAAGAAACTTGGGACTTTTAAATTTACATAGAAGATGATTTAGTGAGAGAAATAGATTAAGTCTGGAGCTCAAACTTTTTAAAATTCAGTTTTGTCAGTTAATGTTGACCTTTCATTGTAAAGATTGTATTGAAAAACTCATTTTGTGGGAGTCAAATAAAAGACATAAAAATAATTATTGGTTAAGCATAAAATATCAATTATTTGAAAAAACCTTATGAACATTCTCTGAATCATATTGTTTTCT
This sequence comes from Corambe burchi, assembly GCA_031762895.1. Lineage (NCBI taxonomy): Eukaryota > Metazoa > Mollusca > Gastropoda > Nudibranchia > Onchidorididae > Corambe > Corambe burchi. The sequence continues at coordinate 8,433 of JAUEKR010002798.1, forward strand.
ACTTATAGTTGATATGAAGATAGTATTAATAAATATTGACTGTGATGTACATATTTTTATTTTATTTTTAAGAAATCTCTTAGACTACCACGGTTCCGTAAGATTGATTCCTAATTTCTATGGCATAAGCTCCTTAAAATCCATGAACTAGTACTTCAGTTTATTATAAAATTACTTCTTCCAAATGATGATCCTGTATTTTTTCAAACTTCTGTGAGCAAGGTGTGTCTTTGCCAAGGACATTGATGCCACTACCCTTGTTTGCGATTAAAACCTGTGAGGTTGGTTTTTTTCCTTCTTGTGAGAGGATTGTGCTTAGCCACTGCAGTACTGGCAACATAAATTTATGCTTAATAATAATTTTTTACACTTAATCATTGCCAGCTCATGGAATAGTCGTAAATTGGAGTTTGCTGTTCGATGGTTGACTCGTCAATGTGGCCGTCCTGAGATGGAGTGTAGACACGTGTGCATGCGGCTAGTTTTCAGCTTGTCAACTTGTCTACCGGGTAAGGCGATGGTTGGTTGTTTCTATGTAAAATATTGTTGCTGATATTGTTACGGTTGTTGTTTTTTATATGATGTTGTTATTTAATTGGCCAAGACAAGATTTAAAGAGTAAATTTAAAATTATTCTCTTTCTTATTCTTCATTTTAAGACTGAGGATATTATTTAGATAGTAACATCGATGACATGGGTGGGTTTTTACTGATTCTTCATTAGATGAATGTTTGTTGCTTTACTTTAAGACTCATATATGAGGGTTTTATTTAGATAGTAAGATTAATTACATATTTTTTCTCTCTCTTTCTGATCATTCTATTTGATACAAGTTCTAGTTATAGATTTTGTGCTTTATTTATGAGGATTTAAATTATGAAGACTTCTTGAAATTATTGCATTTGTTGAAGTTTTTTGTTTTGTTTTGGGTTGTTTGTTTTTTTCTTTGTAAACAAATATCCATAATTTGACAAATCGTTAAATTTATTCTAACGCTTTGGATTAGCTTACTTTGATTTTATTATTAATTATGTTTTATTTGTTTATTTATATTTTGTTTTCTATGTTTGTTATTTTGTTGTTGTTTATTTTTGTTGTTATTTTGTTTGGCTTGTTTTATTATTGTTTTTTGGGTGGATGGAGGTCTAAAAATGTATAGTTAAAATATTGAAAACTATGCTTTTGCCCTATGCATGTTTATGTCAAACTAGCTACCTAGAATATTAATCTTTTTTGTGATTTGTATGATATTGTTTAGATTATGCTTCATTATTAATGGATATTTCATATTTGGTGAAGATATGAAAGAAATTGAAAGCTAACTTTTGATATTCATCCGACTTAGAAGAGAAGATTATTTATTTCAAAATTTCTTACAGGTCTGAAAGCTTGTCAATATTACTTTGGTATCTTATTCAAAGCAGAAGGTGCATCCTATTTTCTGAAAAGGTAAATTTACTTTATGGTCTTAATTACAATGTATTAATTTACAGGGGAATAAACACAAGGAAAACCATAGGGGGGAAAAAGGATAAAATAACCTACATAATACTTATACCATCATTACTGTTATTTGGAGCAAATTTTAAATTTCTAACAACAGTGTCAGTGATAGCTACTGTCAAATTTGATATAATGAAGACGAAGACGAGGATATGAAGGTACATATGTTAATGTATACATTGACACTTTTTAACGTATTTATTCAACTACTTAGATTTGAAGGTGGAGGTCAGGGGTCGTCCAACAGCCAAGGCATCCTAGAAAGTCCGACTCTGGAGAAGACTAAACAGTCTCTTTCCGTGCCAGTCCTCTTGCGTTGGTTTGACAACCTTCTAGCCGCTTTGGACTGTTACTGCTGGATGTTTGGAGAAGACCTACTCACTCCTACACAGATGTTCTCAGGTATAATTACTAAGTATAGTCATAGTTGCCAGAAGCTGGTTATTTAGTAGGTTTCCTCTTTTATGATTCCTGTTTTCCTCTATTTTGATTCTAGATTTCCTCTTTCTTGATTCCTGATTTCCTCTATTTTGATTCCCGTCCACTCATTCTTTCTCTCTTTCTCTCTTACTATATCTTATTCCCTATGGGCATCCTTAACCCAGACCAATCTTTATCTCTTTCCCTCTCTCTCCTCCCTCTCTCTCTCTCTATCTATCTCTCTCTCTATCTCTCTCTCTCTCTCCCATACACACACACTCACACATACACCTACTATCAATGTTATATGTTACTTTTTTGGAGTATTTGGGGTTGTCTTGTAGCTTTTGTCCTTTTTCACTGAAATTGCTCAAATATTGTGTTTAGTATACAGGGGTACATTTATTCTTCAGTAAATGGGATTCTCAAATTTTAGTAGGAATTCATATTTTTATTAAATGAAAAATCATGAAAAAAAGAAGCATATTAAAACATTGGAGGTTAATTCTTTTATAGTGTTGTTTTTGTTTTGTTGTTTCTTTGTAATTTCGTTATTTTTGTTTCTCTCCTAAAAAAAAATAACTTTATGATGTTATAGCATATCATTTTCATTATGACAAATCTTGAAAGTGTACCTTCTTGTGCCTATCTCATAGTCATTAGAGCATATTATAGTATGACTTAATTCATATTGCATTATTATTTTTTTTTGAAAGAAATGGAAAAATGACTTGTAGTAGTGCTTACATTTTTTATATTTGTGCATAGGTCATATTTACCGTGAGATATTAATGGCATATTTCATTATCAAATAAAAACTAAATGGAAAAAATGACTAGTTGTAATGCATAATTTTTTGTTTGTCTCATTTCAGGCAAAGGCTCGGAGATGAGTCGTATCTTTGAAAGTGTGACTTATTTCTTGGAGAATGTAGCATTTGATGATTTGATGGAAGTGATGAGGAAATCCTCCAACAAAAGCCATACTTTCGTATTCACCCCTTCTGAGATGGAAGAGTATTCTAGGTTTGTATTCTATCTAGGTCATAATCAAAGTACTTTGAGTCAGTACCAGTAATGGTAGTAGTTGTCATCTTTGGTATTATTATTATTATTATTATTATTATTATTATTATTATTATTATTATTATTATTATTATT
>JAUEKR010003020.1:0-11513 GCA_031762895.1 Corambe burchi
ATTATTATTATTATTATTATTATTATTATTATCATTATTATTATTATTATTATTATTATTATTATTATTATCATCATCATTATCATCATCATTTTTGCTATTATCATCATCATCATCATTATTATTTTTATTATTTCTTCATCCAGATGAACTATGAGAAACTGAGCCGTGGGCTACGCTATTACTACGACAAGAATATCATTCACAAAACAGCAGGCAAGCGTTACGTGTATCGATTTGTTTGCGACTTGCGGAGCCTTCTGGGATACTCTCCCGACGAATTGTTTGAGGCTTATGACATTAAACCCCACAAGGACAAGGATGACGAGTGAAGGGAACGATCTGAGATGATCGAATCTATTCTCATTTGTTGACTTTATGATGCAGCTTAAAAAACATTTTTCTTAAATGATGAAATAAGCCTTCAACTGTTTAAAGGTGGATTGGAATATGCCTTCAGACATTTAAGTTTAAGGTGGAATGATTTGGTTTTAAGAAATGATATGCATCAGACCACTCTGCAAGGAGGCAAGGAAGGAAAGATTTGTGAAATCCAATCTTATTTACCTTTTGTTGCAGTTTTAATAATGTTTTTGTTAAGATGTATGAACTGCGTCATTGCCGATTCAATGGAAAATGATTGGCCTAAAGAATTGAAGTGAGGAACCAATATCTATTCTGCAGTCATAGCATACGAATGGACAATATTTTTTTCCTTCTCTCTTCAAAATGTGATTCCTTCCAATTTCATAAATGTTCATTGTAAAGGAAAATAATGAATTCCATGAATCTTAATTATATTTGATAATCTTTTTCTACTGGATAACCTGATTATCTTGCATGTTTTTCAGAAGATGAGTAGCTGTCATGGTGATATCTCTCTTTGAGTACTAATAAAGAGCTTTTTATCTTCATAAAATTGCCTCCTTCGTACTGATAAATTATGTATATAAACCTATATTAATTGAAATAACTTTTGAGAAGAAACGGAGGACGGATGTGGTTATTATATTGTGAACAATTATAAAAATGATTAAGTTGTGATCCAGCGATATTAAACTTTTCTATTTCACCGATGAGTGAAGTAATCAATCAGCGTCTCAAATGACTTTGATGGTCAAGAATGTTTTTTTTTATTCTTTCGCTGTAAATTTAATCGTGAATTATATCGTCAAAGATTGTGGGCATGGAAAGACTATTGGAAACATTAGTTCTGCTGAGAGAGAAAAACAACTTATGCTGAATTTGTTACTTTTTTATAATTAATTCTACTTTTAATTATTTCTTTTTATCATTTTCCCACTCTACATTTCTGTAATTGAGAATATTGATTTTGTATTAGTTTAAATCGTTTGTTATCTTTTTGACAAGCATACATTTATTTTTAGAAAATTACTTTGAAGATGAAGCTGGTGTCACATGGTCCAGCAGTTGGTCTGCAGTTCGATGAAGGCCAAGTTTCGATCCTCGGCGAAAGCATTGTGGTTAACCCTTGAGCAAGGTTATATATCCTAATTGTTTATGTTAGCGACGCTTGGCTTCAAGCGACATTTGGTTTACGGAGAAAAACTCAAAATACCAATTTCCCTTGGTGATGAATATAGAATTTGGTTGCTTTTTTTTTTTTTTTGATGAAGGCAAATGCATTTTTTGCCATGATTCAAATCGTTGTTGTGATTAGATGGTTTACATTTTTTTAAAAAGAGAAATACGTCATCAACAATGATGATCTAAAGATGTTATATTATCATTAATAAATCCTGTTGTGATGATTATGTTTAATGAAGTTGATAAAGATGATATGATATATTTAAAAATTAATGTTATTATAGGTTTGGGAATTATGGTTTGTAAGAATAATCAATTGATTTGATGTTGTTGTTATTGTTCCAGCGGCACTTTAGCGTTTGCTCTTCGGCCTAAATGTCATGTAGATAAACTGACAGGTTTTCTTCAGTTGATTACTGGAGCTGTAGATAGTGTTTTCCAGTGTTGGAGAGGAAGAAAAGAATTGTTGTCAAAAGTCTATTAATAGTGGAAAGTCAAACAAAATATGGGTGAAAGATTCATAGGGACAAGGACAAAGTTCACAGTTTGGAGAGTGGTCAGGTCGGAATTTGTTCAGGTGATAGTTGAATGGGAAAAGTCCGGTTGGCAGATGTAAGATAGTGGTTTGTAAACATAATTAATTTTATATTAATATGGTTGTTTTTGAAGTTGATAAAATTAGAGAGAGAGAGTAGGAGAGTAAGATAATGAGAGAGAAGGATGAAGAGAGAGAGAGTGAGAGAGAGTGGGAGAGTAAGATAATGAGAGGGATGAAGAGAGAGAGAGAGATTAATATGGTTGTTTTTGAAGTTGAGAAAATTAGAGAGAGAGTAGGAGAGTAAGATAATGAGAGAGAAGGATGAAGAGAGAGTGAGAGAGAGTGGGAGAGTAAGATAATTAGAGGGATGAAGAGAGAGAGAGAGAGAGTGGGAGAGTAAGATAATGAGAGAGAGGGATGGAGAGAGAGAAAGAGAGAGAGAGAGAGAGAGATGGAGATGGACAGACTGAGGGATACAAAACAAAAAATAAATTGAATGATATATAGATTATACAATTGAAAGATAGAATGCATATTATGTAATGAAGGGAGAGTGTAGAAGTCATTTATATCGCCTAGCATAAGTGAAAAGTAAATCAGTGTTTTATGTACATTACGATTATTATTATTAATGTAATCCTGTAATACATCATGTGAATTTATTGAATCGAACTTAATGTATTATGATTATAACTATAATGTGATATACTGATAATTTGGACCATAATTTGTGATTTTTTTTGGTTGTTTCATTGTTATGGCTTTTTTATATCTCTTTTCTTTTTGGTTCTTCTTTCAATATGCCAACTGACTCAATTAGTTGAATGTTACTGTTGGCACTCATCCACTAATCTATTTTTTTTCTTTTCTTCTTTGATGATGTTTTTAGTTAGTTATTCCATAAATTCCTGCCATGTTCTCAGAAAACTCACTTTCATTACTTTTGTTGTTAGTTTTATTTTGTTTTCTTGCAGTTGTTATTGCAATATATATTGATAGTAAAACATTAATCAATACGCTTCTAGCGTCAATTTATATGTCTGGCTATGGTTTTGTTTTACAATGCTTCACTTTTCGCATTGTGTGTATAGTATCAGCGATGAATTTCAAAAGTATTGTAATGAAGCATTTTTTTTATTGTTAATAGTTGCTTTGTAGTTCTTGTTTATATGAATAATAGCTTTGTTTTTTATGCATTTTTGTGTGTGTATATTTAAGCAATAGTTGATTGTGCCTTTACTTTTCTGAAGGCATTTCTTTTTCTTCTTCCAATAAATTATTCTTCTAATTAGATATTTAATCTAAAGATGTATAAAGTTAACTGCCGCTTATTAGCAGTGAAATTATAATTAAGTCGATTAGTGTATTTCTTGTACTTTCAAGATGAATATAATATTATCTTATCTTATTCATACATTTTGTCTTATTCAACTGCAAATTGCATTAAATATTTGACTTAACCTATTTATCTCCATCTTCAACTGTTTTGGCTATAGGAGTTTTGCTTAGAGAGTATTTTATCTGTTAATATTTTCAACTAGAAATGGATAAGATTTGCTTTGAGAATATTTATTTATTCCATTCATAATGTGCAACGTGTAGATTCTAATTTTGAACAGACAAAAAACAACAACCTTTTAACTGTTAGAGTAGCTAAAGATAAAGTTTCTGTGATTGATTTTATTCTCTTCTTATTCCTTAAGGCAATATATATTATCTATAGACTATTCCTCCCTTAGCAGATTTTTTTCATTTTCTGTTTTGTTTTTAATTTTTGATAAGAGAAAAAATCATTTGAATAACCTTTTAATTCTTACAATGGATAGAGATTCTGCTCTTCTTTTTCTTAAAGGCAGTCTATTATTTATATAGACTTATTTCCCCTTGTAGATTATTTTGTTGCTTGTTTTTCTTTGTTTTTTAATTATTTAATTTCAAATTTGCCATCCATTCCTTGGTGAGTTGATCTCAACATAACAATAAGGAGCCATGACTATAGGAGTAGATTCATGTGAACTATAACATTCTGTAAAATAACATATACTGGCGGAAAATTATTTTCAAGTTACCTTTTAGTTCCATTTTTTATTTTTTTTATTTTTTTAAATCATTTTTAATTTTGTTATTTAATGTAAGATAATATCTTTTGTTAACTATAACATTATGTACAGCATACCGGCAGAAAAGGATTTTCAATGTTACTTTTTAGTTCCATTTTATTCTTGTTTTTCATTTTCTAATCATTTTTGTCTTTGTTATTCAATGCATGATGATATATCTATATATTTTTAAAATGTACATATTATGATAAAAATTAATAGAGTTGTTATTTTTGTTACTGGTTCATACTGAGCTTTCTTTTTCTAATGTTTGATTTTAATGTGACTAAATATATAAATGTTATCTTTTGAATGACAATGATGATATATTGTGTACTATATTATGACACTTCATGGTGAATCGGTATGGAAGGTTCTGATTGCCAAATTAAAATGTCGAGCGGATGAAGTGGATTAAGTCAAATTATTACTAATAATTTGTTTCTCTCGGAATGGAACACTGATTGCTCCTTACCTGTCGTCAACACGGTATTTTAATGTTATTTTTAATTGTTTATTCAATCATACATCAAGACTGAGCTTCTAGACTATCTTTTTTTTCTAAAATGTTTTAGTACAGTTAAAATATTATTTGAATACTCTATTGTTTATATAATCATACAGCAAGATTAAGCTTCTAGAATAATTGTTTCTAATTTGTTTTAGTATAGTTATAATATTATTTGAACACTCTATGTTTTCATCTAGGTGTAGTATATTTTTGGTAAAATTTAACAGCGAATTCCTCAAGACTACTTTTTCTGAGATATTAATGGAGACATCTTGAAATGAACATAAATCAGTCAAAGGATAAGTTATGGCAATTTTGAAAGAGGAATGAATGAAATAGAAATAGGTTGGATGCGCTCAACAAAAGAAGACAAAAACAATAAACAATAAACTGGACGTTAAACGTTTACGTCCATTGTCTTTGTCTTCTTTTGTAGAGCGTATCCAACCTGTTTCTATTTTACTCGATAATTGGTTTTATTTGAAGAGGAAACATCATATGCACCGATGGAAATGATACCGAGATATCTTTGAAATGTACTCTGTGTCCTGACCCGTTGTGACTGGTCATATAAGGTATAATTTGATTTTTACTTATGTTTTATACTCTTCCTTGTATAATAATATTTGATTGCCTAGTTTTGCTTTCATCTTACGAATCATCATTTATGAATGTGATAAGTTATGCTTGTATTTTATTATTAAGACATTCATGGTCTATCGCTTTAGTAAGTGGCATTGTGTCAAGCTTTAGAGATGAGAATTTCAATGTTACCTGCTCTATTACCAATCTTTGGATTTTTGTACTCTTTTTCTTCAATCAAACAATTTTGATAAATATTTTTTTTCTTTTTTTTTTCACTAAGTTTGCAGCTGATTTTCTCTTGCTTTCTATGAATTATTACTTTTAAAAATGGTTGTCCTTTTCATTAATGATCTGAACAAGACTAAACTATTGTGTGATCTAAAAAAAAAATCTATTTCCAATATTAAGCAATAAGATTATTTTTTAGCAAATTTGTTCCAAATAATTTGTTCAAAATTAATTTTATTGTTTTGAGTTGAATCTCTTTTATTTTGTCTCTAGGCAGAAAAGAAAAAACTGCATTATATTCTTTAAATTGTTTAAGTTAATACATTTCCTGTTGTCATTAAAGATTCATTTTTTAAATATTTGAAAATCATGCAAGTCAAAATAACTCTAACTCTACGCAAGAGCTACTTAATTTGTTGATTATATCATATTTAGTTATAAATGTTGTGTATACAAATTTATATAACACCACGGAAAATGAAAATAGTCACATTTATTTTTTAGTTTTCACTCTAGTCCACTTTTAAAGACTCTAAATTCTCTGCATGCGCTCGCTTTTATTGCTGAACATCATACAGTCGACTATGCCTGTAGCGATTTCGTTAGAGGTCAGAAAAAAGGATAGCTACATCCGAAGTATGCTACTACCATCATATTTTGTAATGATTTATAGCGTATAGAGGAGACGTGTCTTGAATAAATGGCTGCTATATCCAAATCTCACTACAAATAATTTCTCTTTAAGTGAAGTTGACTGTTATCATCAAATCATAACTGACACTGTATATCTAAAGATTGTTGTATAAAAGCCTACTAAGACACTAGTAATAGTAGTGTTCTTTTCCGTGATAGTTTTCATATTATATTCCAATATCCATCCATGTTTGTTGCCTCTATTCCTTAAAGATGTTGTGCTATAATCAAACTTAACGTCTTAAACTGTTTATGAATAGAATATCCAATTTGTTTTCTCATGTTGTTTTTAATTAAATTCAATGTAAATTAAATACATATTGTTGTTATATATGTATAATATGCATGTATATCATATGTAAGTATTACAATAAAAACATTTGATTTTTATTTTGCTATTTTTATATCTTATATTAATTTTCATCTATTTGTTAGTTTTTAATAGTTTATGATTTGCCTTGTTTTTTTTTTGTTTTTTTTAGATAAATAATACGTCTATTATCATAATATATTATGAAAAACTATAAATATATTTTTATATTTGTTGGTGTAAATACCTACAGCATTGAGAAAATATGTTAGCTGTTTTGTGTAGTTGTTTTAATGCATGAAATTCCAATTAGAATGTTTTTTTAATAGTTTTATTTTTACAATTTGTATTTGAGTTAAAGTGAGAGACTAGGAAAGCAATTGTTATCTGTTACTGTTACTTCTTTCTTAAAGTATCAAACATGATCTGATTTACACACACGCACACACTTACACACAGACATTCACCTTTACAGACATACACAGACATAATATGTTTTTAATCCATTTGTTTTGGTTGATACAATTCTCTCAATGATTGTTTCTTGTATAATTATATACATACATAATTGCAGCTTACTTTTATTTTCTCTCATTTGGTTTTTAATTTGATTTTAATGTTAATGCCTTGAGTTTCTTTCAATAATTTTAAATTGCATTTTATTCTTTTTCTTGTAGATGTGTGTTGTATCTTGCTTTCATTCGGTTTTCTCATATTTGCTGTATTTGTTATTAACTTATATAGTATTAGTTTTGACGTACATATTCATTAAATTGTTATTCATGAATGCATTAATAGTGTGGTTTATAATGTTCTTTTTAGCGACTATTTGATTCTATTTTGACTTTCATTGGGTATTTCATTAAAGTTTTTTTTTTTCCTTCTAAATATGGCTTCATACAATTTGGGTTGGGGGTTAACTTTAACTTTGTTGTTCGGAAAGTAAAAATGTGACCTTAACATTTATTCCTCCATCCATATTCTAGGAAAAGAAATTGATGTTTCTTCTTTAGAAAGATTAGAGATTGAAGTACCAAAAAATTTGAACTTATAGATATACTTGTCATTTGTTTGTCCAATTCAATGGGAGAAGAAAAACAAAATTGTGAAGGTCTCGTAAAATATTGATTGCTAATTGAAATCATGTATTATGTATTTCATTCACTCTATAATATTAAGAGGTCAAATAATTCTGTATTTTCTCTTTCAATGTAATAATTGTAATGCAACACTGATCACATATTATATAGTTAAGATTGAATATTTCTAGTCGTTTTTTGTTTATTAATTGTTGATGCGTTATCACTCGTCATAATATATTGTGTTCACTACTCTCCAGTCTTTTATATAAGAAGATTAAAGTCCAAATTTTTTTTAACTCCTCATTTTTTATCATCATATTTTGTTTCAAAGAAGTAATGGAACAATGTATGAATATATTAACTATATATAATGTTCGATTAATGGACATTATTTGGGCAATGATTAATACATTAAATATATCGTGAATCATCACTAATTAGGACTCAGAGAGAAACTGAATAATGTCCCGATTACGGAGTTACCTTGATTATAGAGGTAAGATATACTCTATTTTGCTGCATGAGACTATGTGCCAAATTTATAGGTTTTCCTTTTGTTTAGGGTGCCAATGAGAAAGATTGCACTGCATTAACATAATTTGTGTTCATTGGAAGATCTGATATATTATAAATCTATATTTCAGTATTTTTAAAGCCCTTTGTTATTTTTAGTGGCAAACAATGTGTTCAATAAAAGCTATTATTATATATTATTAGCTTTAGGTTTTTAAATTTATATATACTGGTTTATAGGTGTAAAGTTGTTTTTTTTTAATTTCAGCCAAGCACGTAATTGTGCCATGGGTTTATTTGTGTTCAATAATCTATAAGGCTATCTCTTGGTGGCCTACAAATCTCATCATAAACTTTGATTATATATGTCAGGTCGTTACTTGTTATCTTAAAATAATCATTATATAATATGGTCTATTATTATCTTGTATTATACCTATGTATGCATTGTTATTATATGTATAAAAATAAAATAAAAAGCTGTTTATCTACTTGTGTTCATTTGAAATGTTTTCAAATCAAAACATTTTTAAAAGGTCTCGATATTGGACATAGTTCAAGTGCTAGTCCTGAATTATAATTGTTTTTTAATGTTATGAGCAATATAAGCCAATGTCATTTTTTGTATTATTTTGGTATATATGTTTTTTTTTCCCCTAGATCTGTGTCTTAAAATGATTATTATAAAGGACGATCATATTTTTAATATGTTTTTTAAATATATTCCTTTTTTTTACATAAGATACTGTAAGTCACGCATAGCAATCACTATGAACTGTTTGTACTTAAGATTATCATTTGCGCTGTTATATAGCATAATGAAGATTGATTTGACCAACACTTTCAGTATTATGAAAAAAACTAACTTACAAAATGTATGACAAAAGTCTATCCATGTGCTTGTTTGTTTTGTTGGTGTTGTTGCTATCTTACTTTGTCTTTTTATTCTTGCTTTCATTTATAGCAATATATGTTTTTATTTTTTATTTTGCCCTCTTTCTGTGTAAAGTCTTATGGTTTTTTTGTAATTTCTGTATTCAATTTTTTTTTATTCTCCTTAGTGGTTTTTTTTAAATTTGTAGTTTAAATATTGATAAAAAATATTCTATATTAGATAAATTGGATTTTAGGATATTAACATGCTATAGACAAAATCAAAGTTGTATTATTATCAAAAATAGTCCTGCACTCAGCTAAAATGTGTCATCATAGAAGATATTCTTTTAAATTTGGATTATTATTATATGTCTTTATTATTCAGAAAGTGATCTTATTTTTATAATTGTTTAATGATGTAATGAATATGATTGAATATTTTCAAATGTATGAACATTATTTCGGCATGTTATTCTTTGCTTTCCACTTTTTATTTTGCGTCTTATTGTTTTATAGTTAAATTTTTATTAGTATTTTGTGTCATATTTTACTTTGTTAAGTTTTGTACTATTTACTCGTTCTGTCTTGATTCTTAATCATTGGTTAAGTGTTGCTACTCTTTATTTTATTTTTTATTTTTTTTTGCTTTGTACGCAATGGTTTAAATTACAAATTTATGGCATGGTTCGGTATATGTTGCTTTGTATTTTAATATTGTTTTGCTTTCTGCTTTGGTTTATATTTATCTTTTGTAGTATGGTTTTGTTAAATTGTTTGTTATTGTTGTTGCTATTTTTTCTTTTCCGTACTTAGCCCTTGTGGATCTTCGTTGTTTCACAAATTAAGAATTGGAATATTAGATTCACATTGTTACTTATTTGTGTTGTGACATATTCCCACTTTTGTCTCTTCTCTTTTCATTGTGTTGGAAAATTGTGATAGAGTTGCTTACACTTTTGTGGTGTTGTGGTTGTTATTATCAAAAGCAATGTTTTGATGGTTATTAATAAAGTAGAATCACTTTAAATTGCTCTGCTGGAAAGTATGATGAATCTTGAATAAGTTGACGCATTTTACAAGATCCTTCTTTGTCCTTTTATGCAGCAAAGAGAACTTATTCTTTCTACAACAAAATACGGTTGAATTCACTTGTAGAAAACTTAGTTTTAGCAATTTTTATACACGGAAGGGGCTCCTATACCATAATACGAGATACAATGGTAGCTAACTTCAAATGTAGTAATTAAATACAGTCCTTCAACGACATAAAAATATCGCTGAAAGCATAATCGGCTGTACCTTTAAAAAAGAGTAATAATATAAAGAGTTCCAAAATCAATTTTAGTTTAAATTCATTCTACTATAATTGTTCTCTTCTTGTTTTTTTTATTGTTGGCTTCTATGTTACTTGTTTTTGTGAATTTTTGTTTTGATTTGATTTTTATGTTATTGTGCTTAAATTTTCTGTTTTTATTTTCTGATATTGCTATAAAAATATAAATATCGGCTGTTTTTGTGAATGTTTGTTTTGATTTGATTTTCATGTTATTGTGCTTATTAAATTTTATGTTGTGTTTTTATGCTATTGTTATAAAAAATATAAATCCGGCCTTATTTTGTTGGTTAACAACAGATTATTAATAATAATAATAATAAATAAAAATATATTAAAAGTTTCAAATAAATCCTGCCTGTTTTTCATTGGCTAATATGTACAGAGTTGAAGTTGTTGTTATATTGTTATATCATTGTTGAATATCCATAGGTGTTCACCTTTGTTATATATTATACATTATTATAGATATTGATTTTATATTATTATATTTTTATATATTATTATTATGTATATGTATGTTTTATAATCTATGTTATTCATCTCTTGGTGCCTTTGACAATAAAATTGATTTGTAAATATTAAAATGATGATTTCGTCTTTGACTATTTGATTTTTAAACATTTAAAAGCTAATGCAGTGAAACCCTGCTCTAATTGGGACAACTGTAGGGACTTGAAAATTGTCTCAATTAGGCTTACTCCAGTTTTCTTACTTAAGAGGTAAATTATGCTGAATTCATAAACAATTTATTGCTTGTTTGCTGGGTTTTCCGATAATTGAGTCTTAGTTAAAGAGTAAAAAGAAAAGGTAAAAAAAATAATGTAAATATTATATTTATATAGCGCACATATCAGTTAAGTCTCATGGCGCTTTACATTTCGTTTACTTCCAAGCCAACAGCAAATATTTAGCACTGATGAGATATTCGCTTGTTATGCGTGTTAACAATTATTTTGGGAACAAAACAGCTGCATTAACGGCCATGTACTTAATCTCGCCAGAATTCAGTTTTGCAATTGACACAACTTTTCTTTTGAAAAGAAAACCCGCAGAAGCCTTTGTGGGAATCAGAAACCTTAAATAACTCTAACGAGACTGGAAAGCGATGAGAGCCCTCCATGACAACAAGCCAAGACGCAGCGAATACCAGCAGAAGAAGACCTAGTTCCAATAGATACGGTAAATAGAGGAGTG
>JAUEKR010003242.1:0-11503 GCA_031762895.1 Corambe burchi
GAGGATAAAACGAAAGTAGCTAAAGTGAGACTCGTCCCAAGAAAATATTAACATGTTTAGCTGTAGTTGGGTTTTTTCCTCTCTATAATAGAGGTCTAAAGCAATTTTCATCATCTGAACAAGTTACCGAAAACTGAACAATTGCCAGTTTAACTATGAATGGCCCTCACAATAAGTCATATGATGTAGAATGTAGTATGATATCAAAATAAAGAGTTGGATACGTAATGCACACACCCACATCAGACTTCCGGATAAACAATTCCATCACCGATGTGAGAATGACGCTATAGATACAAACAAATGACACACACACACACACACACACACACACACACACTGTGACTAGCTACCAAGATAAGAAATTCGGGACGTCATCAAATTAAGATCTTTTCTATAATATAACTAATGGAGACTAAAAGCATTAATGGATTATAAACTGTATTAATATCATTAGAACGGGATGTATCCATTGAAGAATAAGCAAACTCCGGAAATGGTGTGGATCTTTTTTATATATGGAATAGATAAATAAATAAAAAAAAAAAACAAAGAAGCGAAGCTGCTCTAAACAAATTATATTTAAAAAATTAATAAATCTAATGAAGCAAAGCGGAAATAAAATAACAAATTCGTTTTTTAGGAAGTGCGTCAATCCTATTTCCTATGTACACCATAATCTAATGCATGTAAAAAACAAAATTCAAGACTTTCAGACCAAAACTAAGACTTATGTAGAATTTAATATAGTCTTTGAACATAGAATTACTGGAAAAGTTCAGTT
Source organism: Corambe burchi (assembly GCA_031762895.1). Taxonomy (NCBI): domain Eukaryota; kingdom Metazoa; phylum Mollusca; class Gastropoda; order Nudibranchia; family Onchidorididae; genus Corambe; species Corambe burchi. The sequence continues at coordinate 785 of JAUEKR010003242.1, forward strand.
TTCGGTAACTTCTCAATTTGCTTTAGAGGATAAAACAAAAGTAGCCTAAGTAAAACTCGTTCCAAACTACTAGTAGTATGCTTTATTGTTGTTGTTTTTTTTTTCTCTCTTCTTAAATTACTAGAATAGGGGTCTAAAACAGTTTTCATCTATTTTGCAAGATACCGAAGACTGAATCAATTGCCAGTTTCACAATGAATGGCTCTCACAGTAAGACTTATGATGCAGAATATATGATATTAAAATCGTTACATAATAATGCATATTACATTCCTACATCAGACTTCCGGATAAGCAATGACATCACCGATGTGAGAATGACGCTATAGATACAAACAAATGACACACACACACACGCACACACACGCACACACACACACTGTGACTAGCTACCAAGATAGGAAATTCGGGACGTTATCATATTAGGATCTTTTCTATAATATAACTAATGGAGACTAAAACCGTTAATGGATTATAAACTGTATTAGTATTATTAGAACTGGATGTATCCATAACAGAATCAATAAATCCTCGGAAATGATGTGGATCTTTTTATAAAGCAAATTTTGGAACGTTCCTACCCAGTCAACAGTAATAATACACAAACTCAATTGAGTCAATTGGCAAAACCGAAAGAAGAAAAAAGGAAAGGGATATTACAAAACATTGACTAATAGAATAATATGACGCATGATATATCTAAACGTAAGCTTATCTTAAACCAGAAGGCTCATGAAGATGGTACGTATATCCGGTTTATGTGACGCACATATGCGAAGGTCTATGTTCTCCCGCGGATATGACGTTGCTTCTATCTTAGGTACAATTCTCATGTTTCATGATGCCTAATGAGCTTATGAAACTGAAACATGAACTAATACTCCTTTTTAAACCCGAGTGGGATGGGACATGTTTGTAGAATGTCTTTACCAATGCCAAAGCGTCGCAACGCAATGACTGGAACTCGATATCAAGCCCAGTCTCTTCATCCCTGCACCACTGACACTACATCTAATAATACGCATGTTTTGTAGAAGACGTTTATATGCCGGCAAATCATTAAATCAAATATTAAAGTGAACATTTATATTATTATAGCGCTATCCCACTTATTTTTTAAATGCTCAAAGCGCTTTACAAAGGGGTCTCCGACATACCTTTTCATTCCTATACCAACTCAACTCCTAGTGGAGCATATATATGAGCTGCCTCAAAGGCGCGTGAGTCTAGCATTCTGACAATATCTTTCTCTGTCTATAGCTGAATTCTCATTACACCTGAGTGAGGTGAAGAAATGTGTGTAAAAAATCCTTTCCCAAGGATTTAACTCTGCCCCGCCGATATGCGGATTCGAACTAGTGACCTCTCGATCACTAGCCGAATGCTTTACCACTAGACCACAGAGCCACGTGATTGTAGCTTGAATGAACTAAGCTGACCAACTTAAGACTCACCATAAAACACAAAAGGCGATTATTCATTCGATGGAAAGTAATAAAATATATTAAATGAATGATACATAATGCATCTATACAGCGCTAAATCCATCTGAATAAGATTCAGATGCTCTAAGGCGCATTGATAGACATCACAATGACATAAAGTATACAAACAGCATGTAAAATATAAAGAAAATATTATAGTATGATGCTATGCCTTTTGTACTTGAATCATCCTTATAATAGCAGATCTTTTATTATACTTATAGATTTTAGAGTTTACGACTCCTAGCACCTTAAAAAGAGCGGCCTTATTCATTGAGCGAGATTTTAAGTCTTGGTAGTTAGTTTACAGTCCTAATTAGTCAAATCTTTCAGAACAGTCTATAGCTTTTGTCTAAGTCTCACTATGTGAATCGGGTCCCAGAAGTACGCCGCCATCAACGTAAGAATTAAGTTTTAACAAGGGCGACAATAAACGTCAATGAACTAAGATTAATCACTTTAGACTCATGATAGCAAGCAAATTGGTCATTACACATTTGTAATAATATGATAAACAATACCAGAACAGTTTATACTTATAAGCATTACACTTTACAATTACAAAAATATTAAAAAAAACAAACAGGTGACTTAACTCATGGAGCAAGAATTAGACGAGAGCTATTATTAATGACAATATGTTAAGTGTGAATAGCTTGCAGCTCTATTTTTCTTCAAAAGTTTCAAAATAGTCTTTAGCCAGTCTTTGTCAGAGTCTCGGTTTGTGATGCAGACCACTGAAGTAAAGAGTCAACTCGTAAGTGGTGAATGTAAATTTTATTGATTTTTTAATAATCGTGATCAATGATTAATCGCAATGCTTCTACAGAGGATCGGAACCGTATGTATGTACCTATCCTTACGTAGTCAAATGTCTTAGAATATTCGAAAATATAACAATGCTTGTATGCGAATAAATGATATAATAATAAGAAAAAGCCATTTCTCATAATATGCCAGACAGTATAGTACAATAATGATAATGATGATGATGATGATAATGATGATGATGATAACGATGATGATAATGATGATGATAATGATGATGATAATGATTATGATAATGATGATGATAATGATGATGATAATGATAATGATGATGATGATGATGATGATGATGGTGATGATGATGATAATGATGATGATGATGATAATGATAATAATAGCATTACGGCCTAGAGCAGACGGAATGTATAATCTAAAGACCATGTAATTATCTACATGTCGTGGCTATTTGGAAATAATAGAAGTTGTCGTGGTAATTAACATGTAATCTTGAGTCTTGTCTGCGTCTGTTTGCGAAACAGCAGTCTTAGCTTGGCGATCTTAGCAAATTAAATGAACACTGAGTAAATCACATGCACCATCATGAAATTAAATTGGCGTATTATCTTATCTGTTATCAAAGGCTAATTCAGAAAACAGGTTTTATTAGGTATAATATTATTTAGATTTGCATGCTCGTCTTTATCAAGTAAAACAGAATTGACGGGTGTCACAAGCAGTAGGATTATTAATTAGATAGAAACAGTCACTCGCAGGTGGAGAAAAAATGAGATAAAAGAAAATTGAGCTGAAAACATGATTTTCCTTTCTTAATTTTGTCTAAAGTCAAATATCATTACAGGTGCATCATCAAGGTGCGTTTACGTTTACTGTTAATATTATATTAAACTGCAAACACGTCCAAAACAAAATTTCTTGCATATTCTTTCAAGACGAATAAAGAATTATCTTATCTCATCTTATCTTATTTTAATTAAGTTTACGTTGATATTTTATGTTAAGCGCATAGAGCCTATCTCCATATGGGGGAATGCGTTATAGAATTGTTACACATTATTATCATTTATCTATTTACATATCATAACATATTATAATCTTACATACGCCTATTATATACGATATTATTCTATCTTACCATAAAATTAAACTAATGATAAAAAATATCGAAATATATTCTCATTGAAAAAAATGGGAGAAAAAAAAATCTTATAGAAACATCTAAATAAGAATACTAGTTTAAGTTGTAAATGGTAATACGCAGTAATACTGTAGCTTTGAGTTATGTATTTAAAAAAATACAACCTTAAACTATTGAAAGAAGAAGAAGAACAATATGAAGAATAATTTGCAACCAATGGTAGAAGCCGTTCCACATAATAAACCAGACAGTGGGGTACAATAATGATGATGATGATAATGATGATGATAATAATGATGATGATGATGATGATAATGGCATTTCGACCTTCTTGTTGAAACTAGAGCAGACGGAATGTATAATCTAAGACCATGTAATTATCTACATGTCGTGGCTATTTGGAAATAATAGAAGTTGTCGTGGTAATTAACATGTAATCTTGAGTCTTGTATGCGTCTGTTCTGTCTGCGAAACAGGAGATTTTTAGCTTGGCGATCTTAGCAAATTAAATGATGAAATTAAATTGGCGTATTATCTTATGTGTTATCAAAGTCTAATTCTGAAAAAAAGTTTTTTTGTTAATTGGTGTTTTATCATTATTTAGATTCACATGCTCGTCTTTATCAAGTAAAACTGAATTAACGGGTGTCACAAGCAGTAAGATTATTAGATAGGAATAACAACTCCCAGGTGGCGATAAAATGAGATAAACGAAAATTGAGCTGAAAACGTTGTTTTCCGTTCTTTCTGCTGTCTATAATATCAGATATCTTTCAAGGTGAATCAATTAATAATCCTTCATAATACTGTAATGTACCCTATCTAGTTATACATATTATGGCATATTATTACACCATGCGATTTTACATTAACATCGTCTCAAAACAGTTGGCGGCATGATAAGCTCAGTTGGTAGAGGCGTTGAACTGCTGTGGCTGCTACGGCAGAAATACCGGGTTCAATTCCCGGCCGCTTCTGCAGTTTTTCCTTGGGCAAAAAAAAAAATTGCGTCGATTGTCTCACTGAACTCAGGTGGAATAGAGTAGCAGGCCGTTAAGACAGATGTTTTGTTCGAAAAAAAAAACAAACAATTGCAACACGCCTTACGGGTGAATGTCTCGTCCGTGTTAAATGTTTGCTGTTGGCGGGGGGAGTAAACGAGATTTATAGCGCCTTGAGACTTTGTTGATAATCACGCTTTATACGAACAATATTTACTTAAAGATTTACTTTAAAGCAAAAACATCGGCAGAAAGAATACGAATTGAAATTTTTTAATAATAAATTCAGAAAATTATTCGGTCACGATGTAACGTTGGTACCTAGATAAAATCCATGAGTCAGTCCCTTATATTAGATTTTAAAGATGTAGGCTAGCGAACGAATATCTTCGTATTATGATCTTCTCTGGAAAAGACACTAGTCAATCACGGGTTTACTTCCACATTTTCATAAATTCGTACTAATGATTATATGCTAACATCGTAACTGTGCTCAAAGTCATAACTTCATATTCATAAAAAATAAGTTTTTAGCCAACATGAGTAGAGAATGTGCTAATTTATTAAATCTGCTTTAATAAACCAAATGAATTTTGGGGACCCAGTTGAAATTGCTAAACTTTTAGACGGAGTCCAAGCGGACCGATTTTTATCTCTAACAACTGTGCAGTTTTCGCTAGCTGACAAGTTGCCTGCAATACATATGCAAATACAAATGTCACCATCGCCAAGGCCAAATTTTAATGATAAGCTAGCAGAAAAAAACACCGGTTAATTAGTTAATGAAAGAAACTAGTTAACGAATCGCCAAGGAAACCTTGACTGTTATCGAGTAAGTAAATCATGCTTACAAAGTCGCATGCATTAGAGATCTACTGATGTACTGATATAGACGACACGTACTATGATATTAGCGTTTTAATGCTTAACAACTGAACGTCATCACGGTTTACTTCCCCAATTTCGTAAACCGATGCTAATTTTCGTCCCATTTTAACATCATAACTGGGCTCGTATTTATGAACTCAAGTTCATAATCCGAAGATCTTAGCTTCTATACATTTTGATTGCTAATTTATTTTGAATATGCATGAATAAACATTTGCCTATTATTAACAATAAACTTGGTGTAACTCTTGAAACATGCAAAACCTTAAAGTTAAGCCTAAGCCTATAATCTCCAGCCGACAGTTTTTTTTTGCTAACCATAGTGCGAATTTGGTTTCCTGAAGCGTTACCTGCAATACATGTGCCAATGCAAATGTCACTATCGCCAAGGCCAAATGATGAACTAACAGAAAAAAAGACAAAAGCAAAAAACACGTTAATTAGTTAATGAAAGAAAAAATCAATCTAACGACCATCGCAATGGAAACCTTGACTTTTATCGAGTAAGTAAATCATGCTTACAAAGTCGCATGTACTAGAGATTCACTGATCTTAAAGACAAGTACTATACTATTAGTGTTTTGATGCTTAGTAACTGAAAGCACATCGCCGTTTACTTCCAGAATTTCGTAAACGGATACAAGCTTTAGCATTTTAGCACCATGACTGGGCTCGAACCTTAGACTTCATATTCATAATCCGAAGATCTTAGCTTCTATACATTTTGATTGCTAATTTATTTTGAATATGCATGAATAAACATTTGCCTATTATTAACAATAAACTTTGTGTAACTCTTGAAACATGCAAAACCTTAAAGTTAAGCCTATGCCTATAATCTCCAGCCGACAGTTTTTTTTTTTCTAACCATAGTGCGAATTTCGCTTCCTGACGCGTTACCTGCAATACATGTGCCAATGCAAATGTCACTATCGCCAAGGCCAAAAGATGAACTAGTAGAAAAAAAAACAAAAACAAAAAAAACACACGTTAATTAGTAAATGAAAGAAAAAATCAATATAACGACCATCGCAATGGAAACCTTGACTTTTATCGAGTAAGTAAATCATGCTGGCAAAGTCGCATGCACTAGAGATTCACTGATCTAGAAGACAAGTACTATGCTATTAGTGTTTTAATGCTTAACAACTGAAAGCACATCACTGTTTACTTCCCCAATATTCGTAAACTGATTCTAGTTTTCCCATTTTCACATCATGACTGGGCTCGAACACAAGACCTCAATTTCATAATCCGAAGATCTTAGCTTCTATAATTTTGATTGCTCATTTATTTTAAATATGCATGAATAAACCTTTGTTTCTTATTATCAATAAGGTTGGTGTAAATCTTGAGCATGCAAAACGTTAAAGTTAAGCCTAGGCCTTATCTCCAAGCGACAGGTTTTTTCGCTAACTACAGTGCAATTTCCGCTATTTGACAAGTGCAGTGCATTTGTTCTTGCAAATATCATCATCACCTAAGGCCGAAAGATGAACTAGAAAGCAGTGCATACACCCGTTAATCAGTTAACGCAAAAACCAATCATGCGACATTCCTAATAGCAACCTTGATTTTTTTTTGTTATCTGGTAAATAACTTTTGCGTACCAAGTCATGTGTTTAAGAGACCCACAGATCTATACTACAATTATTAGGATTATAGTATTTTTGGTGGCTAATTATTTTTTTACGACTGTTAATTTGGATAGGAATGAGACACATTAATACAGTTTCATTATGGAAGTTTGATTGAGCCAAGGACCCTTAATTTAATAACGTATAATATTTCCATAGCAGCATGGAGAATTCATTCCGACAATTGTTTCATGAGCCATCATATACTTATCTAGTATCCTTTCATGTCATTATCTAGCAAATTACCAATTAAAATGACAATAAATTATGTACAATTTACAGACAGTCCAAAGATTGTTAAAGACGATAACATGTTATATCTGAAAATGATATCCTGGTAATGCTCTTAATACTTGAATGTTCGTAATATTTTAATGCAAAGCTATTATTAGATCTCACTAAGTATTATCCATCGTAATGAATGATAGCTAAAGAAGACAAAGTAATGCATGGTACGATATTATCGTATGACAAATTTACCGAAAGAAAGGGAAACTACGTTATTAAGTATCTCATTAAATTATTAACTTGATTGTAAAACCTATTGGAAAGTCAATTTCACTTTTCTTCTTTTACTTATTTATGTCTCGTATGTACTAGAGGAGCAATTGTATAATATCATACTACAGACATTTTTCAAGCGAACATTTAATTTATCGTCTAGGTTGGAGTTCCTAATCATATACTAGCGCAATTTACGACCCGGAATGATCTCCATGGAATTAATCCATGCATGCAGTGATTCTGGTAATATCACCTGTTTACAGTAACATGTCAGGCAAAAAAAAAAACTGTTTCAAAGACTTACAACATGAAAGCATTGAAATTTTCTGGCCACTTGGACTAGGCCCCACTAAGGTCATCGTCGTCTCATGCTATGGGGTCATTATGTAACTGGAGAGCTACCGGGGAACCAATTAAATCTACCAGCGTTATGTTTTTGACACTGTTTAGTTTTAAATAATAGGTATTTCAAAGGTGTTTGACCTCTTTGACCGCCGGATGCAATGATATTATATGATAATACTAAGCCTGCTTTAATCACATTCTAAACCGTTAAATGTCAAGGATGTTTCTACGGTTACCTCGACAAAGTCGTGATATTTTCCAGACTAATTTGTTATCCTTTGTTTTTGCCGGCGGTCATCGCTCTACTATTATGTGAAATTTGCATTAAAAATCAAACCGACTTTTTGAATCTTTGATACGATAGCACAAATACCTTAGATGAAAAAAGGAGCGGCGCCATTTATATTGTCATGGATATATGTTTAGCTTCTAAGTATGCATAGTAATGTCGATTTCCAATGCATTTACTTTTCATCAGGATATGAAGTGATCACGTTGATCGATTAGCCTACATATTATGATTTTTACAGTAACGTATAATTTGCAGTTTTTTTAAGTCAAAACAATATTATTAGCAATGAATATCAAAAGTAAAAAATAACACAAAAAGTGCATAAAAAACGTAACATCCACTAGAATGCAAGCATCATCAATAACTATTATTAACCTTAAGCAACCACAATTTATTATATTATTACAATGGATCGATTGGTAGTTTTTTCATTAAAGTGTCTCCTCTTCAATATTAATTATTCATTAGGCAACATGTCAAATAAGTCTGAGTAAGGAATGCATTTTCCAATGTTTATAATTAATAATTAATAATTAGACATTACTAAGCAAGCATCTATTAGCGTAATTGTAAAATTTGACATGTGAGCACTACGTAACTGTTTAATACTTAATAAATACCATAGATAAAATAATAATATAGAAAATAATGGACTGCAGTATTATAGTTTGCCAACCATTTATTAGTACACTACACTCCTGTGATTGCATAGCTACTCAAGACGTATTAAAATAATGTTAAGGCGAGACTGTATAATGTTTATGACTTGATTTTGTCGCTGGTATATTACTCACTCGAATTAAATGACTTGAATGATTTTCTCCTATAAGTAACGGTGAGCAATAGACAAGCTCACTTGATTATTTCAAACACTTTGAAACAGTTCCTTGTATTTTGTATATAGAATGCTTCTTACTTCAGACAGTTAACATTGTGAAGAATGAAAATATTGACAATTCATCGCATTATACCGGTTAATGAATTGAATTTTTTTTTTGGTGGGTGGGGGGTGGGGGGGGCTTTGATAGGTATTTTATGTTAATTTGTTCTGCAAACACGTCCAAAACAAAATTTCTTGTATATTTTTTTCAAGACGAATAAAGAATTATCTTATCTTATCTTATTAAATGTGTCTTTAGTAGACGAGGCCGAACGCAATTAAATGTAATTGATGTGACACTAAATCACTGATTTACTTTTTCACATTAACGTTTATGATAACAAAATTGAAGGCTTGTTCTTTTAGATCGTGATATAGACTATCATCTTAACGTCATTATGACCAAATCCCGTAAATATCGCGTGTATGGAATATTAACTTCATTCGTCAATCTTGATGATTTAGCGTATGTTCGTATGCTTGTAACAAACGTCTTCTTTAGCAACTGTAGCTATAGAAAGAAGACAGACACAGTTACATAGAAAGTTTTTTTTCCGAAACGTTCTTTGTAACCGTGTTTGTCTTCTGTCAAGTTCCAGTTGAGAGCTCACCCCCTTTTTCTCCCCTTGTTTTATATCTCAACGGTGGCTTTTCATTTGGATTGTCCAGTCTATCTTGTTGATTTCTTTCCGACTAAGTCAAAAGGATTGCGATTCGAGCTTAGGTTACACAAACAATAAAAATATACCTTCTTCTAAACTGTTGGTCAGCAGTAACACTAAAAATCAGTAACACTCGATGGGGCTGAATTCTTTATTTTATTAAATTCAATGCAATCAGACTCCAGGATAATAAAATGCTCTCAATTTGAAATCCAATGGATGTGGGATGATCCATTCATACGTTACGTCGACCAATTTAGTCAATTGGGTAAATATTGGAACAAGCAAGAAGATGATGGAGAAGGAAAAGACGGCGTGGTTAGCTCAGTTTGTAAAGGCGTTGATCTGCTGTGGCTGCTACGGTAATGATCCAGGGTTCGATTCCCACCGCTACTGCAGTTTTTCCTTGGGCAAGAAAATTTGCACTCTGGTGAAAAAGAGTACCTGGTCGTTAAGACAGCTGTCTTGTCCTAAAAACAATTTTAACTCGCCTAACAGGCCAATGTCTCGTCAGTGTTAAATGCTTGCTGTTGGTTGTGGGTGTAAACAAGATGAAAATCGCCTTGAGACTTTGTTGATAAGTGCGCTATGTAAGAACAATCTTTACTTTACTTTACTTTTAAAAAAGACGAAAAGGAAAAGGAAAAAAAATAAAGAAAGGAAAAAAGGAAGTCAGTAGATAGCAATCAATATCATCAGTACAAGGACACAAATTGTAATGGACCAGATTTGGTCAAGCGTCAAATTGAGTTGCCGCTGTGAGTGAGTCTGGCTGACTTATGAGGTAATGATTAAGTCTCCAATCTTACGGAAACACGCCCAACTGAGCGGTCAATTGCTGCCCATTCTTGACAAACGCGGTCATTCAGAGGTTTACGACCGATCACCATGCATTAATATTGTGTTCCATAACTGAGTCAATTAATCGGGAGTCCTATTTTGTTCTTTATAAGAAGTGCGCAGTAATAAATAAACAAAGCCTTTGAGGCAACAAATGTCAGCCTGAAGTTAAATAGCACATATTTGATTGTGACACAAGAACAATGGTAATGATATGGAGAAAAATACATTACAGCCCAACAGCATTTATTGTAATGGGTTC
>JAUEKR010003353.1:0-17644 GCA_031762895.1 Corambe burchi
CAAAGATCATAAATTATTCGTTAAAGACAATCATCTTGATGATAGGGAATATGCCGAAATGCGACGAAGACATATGAGACAGAGGCGTGACAATACTGAGGAACTTCAATCAAGCTGCAAAGAGAAAATAGAATATATACTCGAACTGCTAATTCCTTTAAAGAAAATGATACGCAATGTTTTGAAGATTAATGATTAAAGGAACACAATTTTTTTTATACGAGCAAGTTGTGGATGCCATGAATTTTAATATAATGTTTATGAAATGATCATTTTAATGCTATAAAATAATTTACACATTTGATATTAAACTTATATTAACTTTGTTTGTTACACTATTGATTACTTGTTCAAAATGCTTTGATACATGATTTTGTTGATATTAATTTTTAATATTTATTATTGGTTAATATTTGTATGTTTATGTTTTCTTTACATTAACTTTATATTGCTTATACGGTCGAAGGCAATTGTGAGGCTAAAATAATTTGATATTAAGTTGTTTAAAAAAATAATGTTCTCTTGTTCTCTGTTATCCTGATTTCTGCAATAAAATTAAAAATACTCGGGGCAAGAACAAATACATACAAACTATGAAAGCAAAACATTCAAATACACAACATAACAAAAGCACAACTCACTTATACACCATAACACAACCTACACACACGCGCACATTCATACAAGCACACATCCACCCCCCACCCCCCAAAAAAAATAAAAAAAAAAAAATAAAAGGAACCCATCAACAAGTTTATCTTAAATAGTTGTATATCTCAAGCAAATGCATCATAAAAGGAATTCTTCTCGTAGCAATTAAGAATTCTCCTTTCTTTCATAGAACTTTAGAACTAACGTTCACTCTATTAAGCCACATATTAATGACTTGGAAATACTTACAGAGAAGAGTGTCATGATCCTCTCCTGGCCTTTTCATCACTACATCTTGAACGTCTCTTTCATAAGCCATGCTTTCATCCCAAAAGATGCTGAAATTTACGAAAATAAAAATAAAAATACATGCAATACAATACAATGGTACTCATAGTTCTGCTCAACGGTAAAATTTGGAAAGAGTTAGCTCTCTTTTAAGTTTCGTTTTTTTTAAATTTTCCTTAAATCAGCGGCGACTTCTTTTATTATACTGTTGAAGTCAGTAGGCATTCTGAAGTTAACTGCAGTACAATGTTTCTATGGTCCATTTTCAAATTTTCTCTAACTTTGCGACTTTAATTTGCTCAGCATTAAATCCTTCCGTTTTAAGTCATTAAGCATTCTGAAGTTAACCACCATACAGACAATACAGAAAAGTACGGAGAAGAGGAAATAAAGAGAAAAGCATCATGATTAGAACTAGACTCTTTTGCTTCTATATTGCCTATAATGGAGTAAACTTTATAACTCACTGACTCTTTATCATAATTTATCAATACCACTTGCCTCATATCCATATTTAAGCATTCTGAAGATACAAGGTCCAAATATAATTGCTGAATGGACAAGACAGCTTTCAGGATGGTATCCAAATACAGGTAGCTTGTTTGGCAGCCTAATGCAGAGGCATTATTGCACTTGGAAAACGTACAATGTATTGAGATTACACAACATTTCTTCACCTGATCCAATTTTTTCAAAAAGATTTTTTTTTATTTTCGCACTTCATATATTTCTCAGTCACCCAATGTGGTGTCAGTGGCGCAGTGGCTAAGGGTCTGAACTTATGATCATGAGGTTGAGTCGCAGCATCGTGTCCTTGGGAAAGGCATACTATATGCATATCTGAAATAAGAATCGGTCTTTGAAACCGTGAAAGCAACCAGCTATGGACTGGCGTCTTATCTAAATGGATAGTAGATCTTCGCTCGCTCAATTGCGCCATTGAAACCGGAGATAGGTGCTTTCCGAACTTAAGAAGAGCTTACTTTTTAGTCATCCCATGTGAAACGGATACTTACTTCGAAGTGCTAACAAGGACATTGAGGGGCTCCTTGCACAAACGCTCGGCAAACAGGGTGTAAGCGCTGTGCATGGCGGCTGTTCGCTTGAGGTTGACATTTCCCGTCACCATAAACTGCTCGTCAAGGAAAAGCTCACAAAATACAGGAGTCATCGCTTCCTCACCGGGAAAAGGTATCTAGAAGAGTGAAAAAAAAAATCAATATTTTAAACGAAACAGAAAACAAGAATAATACTGAACACTTCTATATTCAAACCAATTCTGATATACCACTGTGGTACTGCTCAAATTTCAGACCTTTGCGGTGATATTTACAAATTCCAGACCTTTTCCAATTCTTTGTGGTGATATTTATATAAATTCCAGACTTTTTCAGGACCATGAAGTGTTTTAAACATTTCACACCTTTTCCAGATTTCCAGACCTCCTAGGAACCCTGTTACTATTAGATGGTGGGAAGAAAAATAAATTATAGAAAACAATCCTTACATCATTCTACTTTATCGTCTTCAACCACAATCATCAAAAGAAGTAGCCTCAGCTTCACACAATATGTCTTATGTGATTGGCTCCCATGTTTTTCCATTTTGAGTGATCCGTGATAATTCCATCAGATCCTCGGCGGTACGAAGTCACTTAGTCTGCTATCGTGACATATGTCAGTTTCAGAATCATTCAAAACAGAAGAAGATGAAATATCTTCTCAAACATTTAGTAATACAAACATTATTCATTGAGTTATAGGCTCAATGCCAACATTTTAACAGTGATATTAAATGTTCTTACTAAGCACTAACACGTTGTGACAATAATATAAATTAGTATCACTCAATTAGTGATTGTAAAACGCTCTGAGCATTTCGACAGATTTGGAAGAGCGTTCAATAAATATACTTTATCATTAATATTATTATTCGTCATCCATGTCGGACCGAAACAATCATTACATGCATGAATGAAAGAACGAGACTCACTTCGGCAAAGCGGTACACATTTCTGATAGTCAAAGCACACTTCATTCCCATCTGGTCTATCTTAGGAACAATGTGGAGTTTTGTGATTCCTTCCTCTTTCAGAACCTGTATGAATATAATAAACAGAAAATAGTTTTAGCTTTACCAATGTTAATGCAGGGCTACCAATCCTTTCAGACCAAAAATTAAGGATCAATGTCCTAAAGATTTGGGATTTTGATAAAAGGTTCAAGATACAGTCATAAATTTTGTAAATTGTTGCGTTAGTGAATCGATACACATAAATAGCTGTATTGACTATTAAAAACTACACACAAATATTTATTTGATCAACTATTATACTAAGTCTATCAGTCTATGCTTTTCTCCTATTTAAGAGTTAAAGATTTTAATTGAAACTAATCAAAATCATATCAAAAGTTCCTGTAATATACAATTTTGATAAATAATTTAAATGGTTAAGTGCCATTTGTCAAATGTCAAGCGTCTTCATAATTCTGAGTTTTCAGGATCAAGGCCTAGAATTAACGATATCCCTAAAAATGCCGGGTTGTTAATCCACCACAAACCAACACGAAAACACCTGCGAATTTATCTTCATAACAATTGGTCGCAGGGCAACTACCTAAGAACCGCTGGAATGATAACATAAAGAAAAGCTTAAGCGTTCTATAAATGTTATCTATCAATAACAGGACTCTGAGCGGTTTACAGCAAATGGCATATTATTCAACTTTATATTGAAAATTGTGAAATAAAGCAATAAGCATGTATAAAATTTTAAGAAAATGCTATATAATAAAATATAAGATGATTTTGAAGCAAGAAATAGAAATACAGAATATAATATGAAAATGGTATATATGCAACTTCATAATTCCAAAGTTAACGCTAAAAAGCATGCTAAAATTATGTGACGAATGCTATGACCATATCAGTATAAAAACTTTGATCACAAAATGAGGTAGATAACGCTAAGCAGTTTTGACTATTATACATAGATTACATTTATCTAATACTTTAACTTAACTCTTAGCACTTTACAGCACATGGCATACAGTAAGCTCAGTTGGTAAAGGCGTTGAACTGCAGTGGCTGCTACGGTAATGTTACCATGTTGGATTCCTACACTGGTTACAGTGGTTTTTCTAAGGCAAGAAAAGTTATGTCAATTGCCTCACTGAACTCAGGTGAAATAAAACACCTGGTAGTTAAGACAGTTGTCTTGTCCAAAAACAATTAAAACACTCCTAACAGGCGAATGTCTCGTCAGTGTTACACATTTGCTGTTGACTGGGGGGGAGGAAACGAAAGTACCATGAGGTTTCGCTATATGTGCGCTACATAAATACAACCTTTACTTTACTTTTAGATAAGAAAAGAAAAAGAAAATAAAATGCAACCAGTTAAAGAGAGAAGAGGGGGGGGGGGAATCTAAAAGCATTACCTGTTTAAGCTTGGTGAGTTTGTCGTAGAGAGACGCCTTGGGGTCAATAACATATTCAACAGATTTCTTGGGTATCAGAGAGCGCGAGTTGGCTTCCAGCATCGCTGTAAGACTGTCAATTTTCACACGCTTGCCGCCAGCGCCTTCATTAGAAAAGCCAGAGCGTTTTCGCGAAGCGATGACCATTTGATCAGTGCGGAAAGGTTGGTTATTTTCATCATCACTTTTCTAGACGGATACAAGGGATTAGAAAAGACACTCAATGTATAAGCGTTAATTGTTGAGAAAGGTTATAACATGATAATGGAAATAATAATAAAAATAATAATCATACAAATAATAACAATATATAATAACAATGGAAATAGCAGCAATAGTGATAATAAATCATTATATTCACCTATCAATTAATTATAATAAACACTACAACAAACTCAAATCATAAACATAAGAAAATAATATGATAAAAACAAATAGACATAACCTTTAACAAAAATGTAGGTGATCATACATTTTCTTCTATTTGTTTTGTTTTTATTGCGGAACTATAATGATAACATAACCATAACATTTTACCATGACTGCATACTAAATAATATCTATATCAATAAGAGCGGTGAGCTTGACACTCTACAGCTATCTACTCTGTTGATACTGGACCGATTTAACTGCGGTTTTCACCTAGATTCATCATAAAAAATATGCCATGCAGTTGGCTGTTTTGATTTGATCTGTAATTGATGCACAGATGCGCAATCGTGCGTGTTCAATATTTCATTTGGTAGATCTTCCATTTTTTAAAATATATCCGATTTGTTACGTACAGTAATTATTACAAGTCATTCCTTTTAAAATATTGCCAAAATGGTCTATCGAGCACTGTTCACACCCTTCAACTAGCCTTACTATTTTTTATAGAATTTTCCCGTTCACTGAACGGTTACATCTAGTAAGAAATAAAAGTAATTAAAAGAGACAAAATAAAGGATAATTTCCCATGAAAAATTCATCTTCATTAGCCAAAAAGAGCACAGGCACATTAACAAAATTCAATATATTAATTCAACTTTTTTTTAAAAAGGAGACAATATATTGCAATCTTTGGATAACAGCATTCTTCCATATTTTATTTTTCCTGCGGAGCATGTTCTTGTTATATATCATTAGTAATGATATTCTCCGAATAATGACACTACTGAATAAAGGCATCATTCTCTTATCCTAGGCTATGTCGTTAACCAAAAGATACACTGCAGCTGATCGAACTAAGTTTTTACTTTTGTGTCATCAATTACCTCTAAAAGTGCTATAAAACTCTTTGGATCCTCTTTGAAAAGGCGTGTGACTTCTGCAACAAGTGCCTCGTCAGTGGTGTCGGCTTGTGAAAGAATTACCGTGACCTGATAAGAGAATTTAAAAAAAAAGAATCAATAATTAATACATCAGAACTTCGTAAATTGGAACCCTCAGGTGGATTAGAAAATCGTCCCTATTACCCAGGTTTCCCAGTTAGTGAGGGAAAATATACTATGTCTTATAGGACTCTCAAATACAGAGGTTCCACTGTACATCATATCTAATAAGCAAAGCATCATCGGTCAAATTATTAGGTATACACATAGTTACAGTAAAATCATTTTGCTTAACTGGTTGATCCAGCCCATACAGAGATCACTAACGGAGACAAGATCACATCTTTGTTAAAATGACAGAAAAATAAAATAAAAAGTACACACTTTCAAAAAATATACTGAAAGCGTCCATCCATACATCAAGTTAATTAGTACTATGCAATGTATTATTTTATTACTTTTGTGACAGATCCACTAAACAAGATCCCCTACATTCCAAGTTGGTTACAATAGCTTCCTAGTCTGATGGCCGGGGTGTAGCAAAACATGTAAATTATTACAATTATTACAATTCTTTATAAGAGAGACTTTGAACACAACTGAAGAACAGGAATGAACATAACTTACTAAAAATAACTATAAAGATTTCAGATTCATACGGCAACAAATCTAATTTGTCTCCCCAATACTAAGGAATTTTTACCTGAGTATGGAAACAAAATTCTTAAGCTAAAAAAAAACAACAAAAAAATAAATCATGAGAATGCAAACCTCTGATAAAAAGGATAGAGAAATAGATCAAGGAAGCAAACTCACTGTTGAATTTTTTATGATGTTCAGAGCTTTCTGATAAGCATCCAATTTAGCGCTCTTCTTAGCCAAGCCGAGACCCCGTGTCAAGAAAATCCCTTCTCCTTCATCACCGCCAGACACTTTCCTGAGATACAATGATCCGGTGAAGATGCGGTACGAACTGCATTGACACAATTCGGTGGCTGTGTAGAAAAATTGAAGGAATCGCACCTGGTGGAATAAAATAAGCAACATAACCAACCACACAAAAACAAATGAATGAATGAATATTAAGGCTTAGAGCAATCAGGAATAACATTTTCTTTGAAGTAAAAAATAGAAAAGATTGTTCTTATACAGCGCACTGATTACCAAAGTCCCAAGACATTTTACATCTTGTTTACTCCCCCCAGCCAACATTTAACACTGTTAGGCATGTTACAATTGGTTGTTTTTTTTTACAAGACAGATGTCTTAACGGCCAGGTACTCTTTTTCACCAGAGTTCAGTGAGGTAATTGACGCAAATTTTCTTACCCAAGGAAATACCACGTGTGGGAATCAAACCCGGAACCATTGCCGTAGCAGCCACAGCAGTTCAACACTCTATCAATTGAACTAACCACATCGTCTTTATGAGTTTCTAATTTATTTCTGGTAGACTTTTTTATATTTAAAATTTTAAAAAATGAAGATTTGCGAACCCCTGACAATGTGTTTTTTTAGTGAGATCTATCACAATAGTGTGATTTAATGAGTATTAGTAAGATATGTAGTCCAGATTTTTCAGCAAGTCAAATACAGTCAATTATATTTGTCTTGCTGGAAGAATAATTCCATCAGCAAATGTTGAATAGATAAATACACTCAAAATGATATTGACTAACTAAAATTTCAAGATTTTATGCATCCATCAATCAAAACAATTGTCAATTTTTTATCTCTCGTGATATCTTGTTTTTGGGGAATCTGGATATCATGGTCTTTCCCCATTTTAGTAAAGATTAGCAAATCTGAAAATTAAGTCGCTAAGGTTTTTACAATGGAAGAAAAAGGATGTGAGATCTCAACTGGAACTATACAGAAGACAAAACACGGTTACAATGAACATTTCGGTAAAATATCTTCTTCAAGTATAGAAAGGACAAACGAGATAGATGAAAGAGACAGACGAATAATACACCGTCTTTTAGTTATCGACTATCTCGTTTGTCCTTTCTATGCTGGAAGATGGTATTTTATCAAAATGTTCATTGTAACCCTATTTGTCTTCTGTCTAGTTCCAGTTAAGATCTCACACTCCTTTTTCTTCCCTAGTTTTATATCTCAACGGTGACTTTTTTAAAAATTAGTATAAAAGTTTCTACAACAGTACCTTAGACGCAACCAAAGAGCATTCCATGGTAGTGATGGCATTGCCGCAGTCGTTGAAAGTGTACAGGAAGTTCTTCCACTGCTCCACAAGCTTGTGCAGAGGGTCGCCTTCATCACACTCCATCGGTTTAGCGCCACCTCCCTGGTTCATCTGTCGGCTTTTGGCGCTTTGGATGACGTCGCCCAACGAGGACACCCGTACGCCACTACTCGACGTGAAGGAGCTGTTGCCTTGGGACCATGCACCCCCACCTCGGCCTCTCCCTCTCCCTACATCAGAACCACCTCCTCTTCCTCTCCCACCTCTATCCGAACTTCCTCCTCTTCCTCTTCCACCTCTATCCGAACCTCCTCCTCTTCCTCTCCCACCTCTATCCGAACCTCCTCCTCTTCCTCTCCCACCTCTATCTGACCCACCCCCTCTCCCTCCTCTGTCACCAAAACCACTCTTTCCTCTACCTCTCCCTCCTCTATCGGAGCCACGACCCCTCCCTCCACGATCAGAACTTGCGCCCCTTCCTCCTCCCCTGCCTCCACCCCGCCCGCGACTGCTAGAAGCTCCGCGACCTCCTCTATCCGAAGACTTTTCACTTTCGGCATAATTGTACCCTATCTGAGTATAACTCGAATCCCTCCCAAATCCTGTTTCTCTTCCACCACGACCCCTATCGCTGACCCCACCTCCCCTAGCACCTCTACCACGAGATGCCGCAGTCGAGTCATAATAATTATTGCTACCATCAGCACTACCACCAAAACCACCTCCACCACTACCACCACCTCTACCACCACCAAAACTACCTCTACTACCACCAAAACTACCTCTACCGCTACCAAAATCATTGCTGCTGACATCGCCACTACCAAAACCACCCCTACCTCTACCACCACCAAAACCGCCTCTACCACTGCTGTAATTATTGCTATCATCACCACCACAACTACCTCTACCACCACCAAAACCACCTCTACTACTACTATCAGCACCACTACCAAAACCACCTCTACTACTGCTATCAGCACCACCACCAAAACCACCTCTACCACGACCAAATCCTTGTTGCGTTTCATCACCTCCACCCCAGCCTCGACCCACTCCTCTACCAACAGCCGCACCTCCTCTACTCTGAGACCCTCTCCCCCTGGCCTGTCCACCGCCGTAGCCACCACTGCCAAAATAACCTGACTCGGTATGCGGGGCGTCACCACCCGCAGACAGGGAGGAATAACCTCCTCCTACTCCTCCACCACGTCCTCGATTCGCTCCGTCACCTCGACCTCTTCCTGTACTTGCACTCGGCTGGTACTGGTATGATCCGGTTGACTGCTGACCGGCTGTATTCCAAGCCGGTTGATGGGTTTTACTGGCGACCGGTGGCTGAGTTTTAATGGAAGTCAGTGGCACGATTTTGCTAGCAACCGGTGGCTGTGTTTTGCTGGCAGCAGGTGGCTGACTCGGTTTAGGATACGTCTGAGGAGGAGCACTGTAAGCATAACCGTAGTATGAGTTCGGATCACCGCTGTTGTATGCATTATTATAAGCATTTGGATCATAATAACCAGAAGAGTCATAATAACCAGCATTCGGATCAGTACCGTAACCATAAGCAGCATTGGGGTCGCTGCCTTGCGCATAAGTCGTATTCTGTTGACCACCAGGCGGGTATGCTCCAGTCGTAGGTTGCTGATGACCGCCTGCTTGCGGTGTGCCATAACCGCCAGCATACTGGTCCCATGAGGTGCCAGGTGCCGCCCCATAACCCTGAGCGGGATATGAATAATTGGCATTGGCAGCGGGGGCTGGATAGGAATATTGGGGATAAGAAGCCTGCTGGGCAGCTGTTTGAAAGAAAGAAACCGAACCAAAAATAAATAAAAATATATTTTTTTTAAATAGCAAATAGTACACATATCCTGTTTTGATTTTTTAAAAGAGATGGTAATGAGTATAATAGAATAGTAGAAACCAAATAAAAAATTAATATACTCATTATAAATAGTTAACATATTATAATTAGAATAAGAAGGGCATTTTATCACCATCATCATAAAATCTGTGAAAAATCCCATATAAGAGAACCAATGCACAATTGTAATATACATCACTATGGCAGAAGAATGTTCATATATAACTCAAACATTGAAATTCTTTCTTTTTTAAAAGCTCATTAACAATATGAATATAATTTTTGCAATCATCGTAAATAATATCCTTAGCATTATAACAATTGTTGTAATCATAAAGAATATCTTTAGAATTACAACACTAGCACAAAAGCCATCATTAAAAGAATCATGAAGTACATTACTATGACTTTGATTTCATAATGATTTCCAGTTTAAGCATACTTTCTGCATCCATTACAAATAAAGCATATATGATGCCACACATCCAAATAATGACATCTTTCAATTATAAAAGACTCCTAATAATGACATTTTTCTCTTGTCACAATATCTTTAAAAATTATATTTCATTAGCAACAAAGAACCTCCAAATAACGACACCTCTGGATAGACATACTTATGCGGTCCCAGATCATGTCGTTATCGAGAGGTTCAACTGAAAATATCCTACAATTAAATTCAGCATAATTCACTCAACAAGAACATGTTCTGACCAGGTGGGATTTTTTTCCCTTCATTTTTTCAAATTTTGATTGCAGCTATTAGCAACCTTTTCTTTGCAATTTTAAACCAAGGAATTTTTAACATCATTAAAATCAGATAAAATATGGGACCTCTAAGTTCTCTATTTGTATCCGAGTAGACTAGACGTGCATTAGATGCGCGATCTTAGTTCAGGTTTTAAGAAAAATACCACAAAGCCACGGCAGCTTCTACGTGTACCTGTAATACATATTCACTCACCAGCATTAGGATCTGTATAGGACATTTCTGCAGTAAACTTGTGTCAACTGAAAATGGGAGACGATAAATAATAACAATTAACATGCCAACCACTCTTCCAAAAATACAAAATAAAGAATCAATAACACCCTACCACAATCTTGAAACGACTCAACAAATGGTGGAAACATAGGAGTATGTAATATATGCTAACAAGACATGATATAAGAAAATATGATATAATGCAATTAAAAATCCTATTGATGTTAATAATCATGATTATTTGATTTTCTTTCCTTCTTAACTCGTACTCATAAAAAAATAACCCCAAAAAATAAAACTTACTATGACCAATGTTTTAATCTTATTCAGCAAGGTGATTAAATAAAGTATAAAGTATCATAAATCAAAAATGCATCATAGCTATGAAAATATATACCTGTCAATCCGGAGAAGTGTGATATGGACTATAATCTTGAGAGAAACACTCAGAGTCAAATACTCTTTGCACACACAAAAACAATGCGGGTAAAAGCCTGAAAAATTAAACAAACGTATAATAATAATAATAAATATGCCCACACTATTTATACAATAATTCAAACAAAATTATATGAATTTAATAATGAAATGTTCTTCATTTTAAATGTTAAAATTTTACGCTGATTCATTATTCCACAGATGAACTATCTAAAAGATCAACATATAGATTTAGATAAATTGTATTTGTTTTTCAACATAATGAAATAAAACCCCATAAAATATGGGATTAAATGAACAATATCATGTTCACTGTCTATTCAAATCAAGCTTTTCAAATAAATGCTTTATGTATATATCTTTTTTAAAATATGTATCTGTATATATGCATATATGTATACATAAATATTGAATATCAGGCTAATAAAAGCCTTCAAATCAGTAAGAGAATAAAAGAATTCACAAGCAAGGCATCTAAAAACATTTGTGTCCATCAAAATACTGAAATTTCATCACCTCTTTGAGAGGTGCACTAACAATAGTTTCGCAATAATACACATTAGATGCATCATTAAAGAATTAATTGTAAAACCAAAATAATAATGGGAAAAAACAATTATCGTTAGTAATGATAATGATCCGTACTCTAATAATGGACGATATTCATTATGGAACAGCAACTACTAATGCATAACGAATTTTTAAGTGACGGTTACTTTTGCAGAGAACTTAGTATATAACTTATTTAGAGAAATTTATCATATAACAGGTCTCAATTTGGTGTATGATTGGTAAATGCATAACTAGACTATACATGTACTTTATTCATTCAGACTACCATTGTTTCATCCGCAGACTACCAAGCTACTAGTATTAGCTGTTCTGTTTAGCCGCAGGCAAAAAGTTTTTAAGCATGACATGATGGTGGCACATGGTTTTTAGTATAGTATGTTTTTTTTTTACAAAATCACTTTGATAGAAATAAGTATTATCAACGGCTATAAAACAGATATTAGCTTCGGTGAGTTTACAAGCCATAAATTAAATAAAAAAAGCAGATATGCAATTTCATTTATAATTACAACAAAATATTTAAGTCTGACTGCATAATATATAATTCAATATGAATTTATTCCGCAAATAATAATTAATAAATCGGCCTTCACTTAAAATATGTCACACCATGGAGAAATAATAATGATCCCAAGTATAGTTGAACCTTTCTTTCTTTCTTTGTCATTTCCCATTCTACTTTTTGGTGCATAGGTTTTTAGAATCCCTAAATGATCTTCCTCTATCCCTCATAGTTATGGGACTTCCTATTTCCTTTTGCGTAGATTAAAATCTCTGCTTTAGTGTCTCGTTAATGTGCTCTATCCACTTTCTACGGAATCTGCCTCAAGGTCTTTTATCTTTAGTTTTAGCGTCAACCATAGATTTTCCAATTTATTGTCAGTCATTCAATTTACATTGCTACACCACGGTTTAAAAAATGCAAAACGGAAGTTAACAAAGATGAAAAAGCATGAAAAAGATCGATTGGATCTTAATAATTCAACTCAACACTGTCTATTCAGTATTTTGATGGACATGTCATAAGCATACACAAAAATTATAAAACAAAGGGTCCAATTTCCTTACTTGCATACTCTTCTGGTTTCATTTTAAAATATATCCAGAAATATTTTTTTTTAAATAAAACAAACATGAATACAGATTTCTATACCACTTTCTCACTTTTAAAAAAAAAAATGCTTAGAATTTTACAAAGAGCGTCTCCGACAGGAATGTTCATTACAACACCAATCAAACTCAAAGTGGAGCATAAAAAAGAGTTACCCAAATGACACGTTACCCTAGCATTCTGAGAATATTCATCTTTATTGGAAATATGGCAGAAAACCTCTCCCAAAGATCCAACTGTGCGCCGCCACTACAAAGATTTGAACTTGTGACCTCTTGATCACAAGCTGAGTGCTTATATCACTAGACCACAAACCAACCCTTATGGATACTCATTTAATGAAGTAGGACCAAAACAGTAAAATTTGACTCTCTAGTGGTAAATATATATTTGCTCGGAATTAATGGAGAAAAAATATTCCTCATATGCTTAGTAAATACCCAATTGAGAAAATAAATTCCTCGCAGATAATCTTTGAAACAAATTTAAAAAATGAAGTAATATTTTGAATGGTTTTCTTTTGAATTGTTCATTTAATTTGAAACACTATAGTCTGCAGTCAAATGTTGCCTACATGTAATACAAGCCATCAGAATTTTTTTTTAATTGCTCTAGTACTCTAGAGTATTATATTACTTACCCCAGAAGTTTAAGTAATAACAAAGTCTTCTGTCTTCAATCCAATAACATATGGTTGAATGTTAAGACAGATTTTAAAAAACTTACCAACTATATATAAGTATATATAACTATATAAAACTTACGAACTGCATAAAGTATCTGTTGTTTTTCTTTAAAAATAAAGAAGTTTATTTTAACTAGCTAACAACATAAACAAATAGAGAATAACATTATTCACTAAGGAATATCAATAATACATAACATGTAATGGAAATTCATGGACCCTTCGTCATAATTTTCAAATTTTCACATACCAACTGGGTATGCACGAAAAAGTGTTTGTCATTTGCTGTTTACCTTGCTACCTTTTTCACGATGACTGCAACAAGTCGCACGTAGGCAGGTCAGGAGTCAATGCACAGTTAAAATCCACTCCGGGATTTCAACTATACAAAGATCCACCTCAAATCGGACTGCTCACTCAATATTTTAAAGAAAAAATATTGAGTGATCTTGAATTATTTTCGTTAAATTCACAAGCGTTACACCTGTGAGCCGGAACAATTTGAGCTGTTGAGAATATATCAAGATGCAATTATATTATATTACTTCAAGGAAATTCAACAACAATTAGTAAAGTGTAAGATAATTGCAATAAGTAATAGATAGATATATCATTAATCAATAGTCAAGTAAGTCAAAGAAAAAATTTGTCGACAAGAGTAAGGAAAATAGGAATACAAAGAGATGATGCGATACATGAAAATGTTAAAATCCTGCGACACATCAATTTTAAGTGCAAATGCCTACCTATGGCCATGGCTAAGGCTACGACAGCTGTAACTTAAACTTAAGCCAAAGCCCATATTTGTCTGTCCTAGAGTCACCTTTAAACCATTAGCCTTTTTATTTTTATTTAAGCAGCTACAGAACTGTTATTCTTGATCACAGACCCAGCTGTGCATCGGTAACTGGACTGAACTATTTAGTCTAGTCTTTACTATAATAAAACCAGCATTGTAGAATACGCAAATCAAACAGCATATAGTCTAAATATAGTCTAAATATAGATATAATATTATAAATATATAATAATAAAATATAAACATGGGGTACAGTACATGCATCATGACCAATACCTCATCGTCAATTGCATTACTTAAATACTGACTACTGTAATGAATGGCATTGGCATTGGCATCGGCACCTGCATCGGCATTGCCATGGGCATGGGCATTCTCATTCTCATTCATTGAGAATTGAGCATTGCCATTGCCATTGCCATTGCCCGTTTGCGGCATATAGCCGATTGCCGATTACTAATCAAAGAATTAAAGAATAATCAATCAAAATCAATATAAACAAATGAAATGACCAATCTGGCCAATCATCGGCCAATCCAATCCAGTATCAGTATCAGTAACTAGTAACAAATGCCAATAGGCAACCCGCAATGACAGTGACAATGACGGGATTGGGCTTAGGATAACCAAAGTCAAAGCCATATAACTCAAAATGTCCAAAATGTCACTGTCACTGTCACAACCACAACAAAGACAAAGGCCAAGATCAAGAGTCAAGATTCAAAGAAGAGGCAACAGCGACAAAGTCAAAGTCACAACAAAGTGTCACAAAGTACAAAGCAAAGCTCATCAATATTCTTAATTAATAATCTAATCTCATCATTATCAACAAAAGTATGAAGACTGAAAATGAATGTTGGAGATGTGTAATTGTATTATTAACTTACATGGTTATTGTACTGAAATATAAGTCAACAGTTGCAATTTTAGGCAACAACTATCTATACGGTTCTTCAAGCATTCGCCATTTGTTTTCATCCGCAATCGGCATTGGCATTGACTTGATGGTTTGATGGATACTTGATATAGACTCGTTTCGGTTATTCCAGTTGACACCACTGTTTCGTTATTTGTTACTCGGTATTCGAAAGTTCAGAGTCCAAACTCGGCATTTTAACGAATGCAAGACCAGAAACTGTTCATCGAGTACCAGCTGATAAACTAGACAAGATATAGACCGGTCTACGTAGTCTTTTTTTTTTTTTTTTGGTCTGTTATTTAAAAATAAATTTTTAAAAATCTGTTATCGCAAAATACTTTGATTTTATACAGAATCAGAGCTGTGTGCTATCAACATTGTCATAATATATGTAGTGCCTTTCGGTATTTTTTTAGGCCAAAATATACAAATTTTCCAAGGTGTGTATGTATGGGAGATAAAAAATAATGACAATGATAATATTTTTAAAAGGTTATGGTCGCTTGGACAAGATTTCACTAAGGCCACTTTGAGCCACTTGCGTTTCTTACTAATGGACTGATGAGAATTTTATCTTGATAACAAATTGCCAAAAGCTGGAAAAATTCCATTTTCACTATAGCCAAGACTTGAAAGTGTCTGGCCCCAGAGGAATCGAAATGAGAAACTTCTAAGACAACATAATCAAGAAGAAATGGAAATATCACCAAGGAGAGAAAATTTACACTGGATTGGGCGTGTTATTTTTGTATAATTATTATTCCAATATTACGTCAACTGACAACTAACATAGTTGACGCGTATGTTCTTAGTACCAGTAGGCCTAAATTCAGAGATCATGTATAGACTACTATGAATGGTAGGCTATACCATAATTATATCTTATTATTGGTTAAGGTAATCTGATCAATAAAGTTAGTTTTAGAGCATCTTTGGGTGATTCAACCGAATTTAAAATTTCAGTTGCCGATGGTATTTCATAGTCAGAAAGCCCTGGGATATAATGGAAAATTTAAAATTGTTTAGCTTTTTTTTCAGAACTACAATAAATTTAACGTCTAATATTATAGAAGACCTCAATGGTACCCATGATAAAGGCTAACAGATCAACATGATTTTAAAATAAAATATCTGATTTCATGTAATGTAAAAAAAACGTAATGAGTAACAAATAAAAGCGGGGTTTTTTTTACATGTTACCACTAGAGTCTCAAAAAAAGAAAATAAGACAAGATAGAGACAGCGTAACGTATAAACCTATTTCCAAAATGGCATAGGCCCTACACATTGCTTTGTATTTTTTTAAGCGACGATATCACGGTAATATAAATAAATAAATCTAGACTCTATGCATAGAGGTATTTAGCGGGTAATAGTTTCGCTGGATAAACCAGGATCATCCGACCAGTACGGCCTCGTCTTCGATCTCTAACTTCGGCGGATATCAAGCAATAATCAGCGCGCATGCAGGGACGCAGAGACGCAAAGAATAATATTCGCAAAATTAATTTGCAAATCTTATCATTCGCTATATTAGTTATATATTATTGGTGGGTTCTATCAATTTTGCCAACTGACTCAATTGTGCTTGAGTATTACTGTTGATTGGGTAAAAATGTTTTTCAAAGTTTGCCCAAAGAGCGGTTCGAGTGGTTTTCACCCACCTTCCACTCAACTGAATAAGTAAAGTAGTGGGATACAGTATTTCAATTTTACCGACGCTCCCACCTATGCAACACCAATCATGTAGAGCTAAGTTACAATATAATGGATAAAATTATGAATTAAAGTCAAGACTATCTATTTAATATATAATATATAGATAGCGTGTGTAACTTCCAGGAATGTTTGATATATCATATTCGTTAAGAACGTTCCTGGTATTTTTTTTTCAGATGCCAAATGTACACATAATAGCTTAATTATTTTATTTTATCTATATCTCTTATTCTTTGTGCGTGTTTTTTTTTTCATTTTTTGTTGTTGCTGTTGTTTTGTTGCTGTTATTTGTTTGGGGCTGTTGTTGTTTTTTATTTTTGTTTTTTTTGTTTGTTTGCTTGTCGTTGTTTTTTGTTTGCTTGCTTTTTTCGTTTGGTGTTGTTTTGTTTTGTTTTGTTTTTTGTTTGTTTGTTGTTGTTGTTGTTTGTTTTGTTTTTTTTGTTTTTTTGTTTTTGTTTGTTTGTTGTTGTTTCCACTATGAAAATTCTACAGTTGAAAATTCAGAAGGTAAACTAGTTACTAACCCTAACGAAATTCTAAATGTCGTCTCATCTCATTTCAAAACCAAATTCCTAGATGAAGATACAGATGCAATAACACCGTTTCATGGGAC
>JAUEKR010003465.1:0-11502 GCA_031762895.1 Corambe burchi
CGTGCAAAAAAAAAACAAACAAAAAAAAAACAAAGAACAAAACAAAAAAAATAAAATGAAATAAAAACAAGCAAAACAAAGCAAGCGAAACAAAACAACCAAACAAGGTCATACACACTATTCTATTAATCTAGATATACATGACATAATTAGCAAAACAAGCTTAAAACAAAGAAACATCAGTCATATAAACAAACCAATACCGGGTAGCGATGAAAAATGAAAAGGAATAAAGAAATTCTTAATATAAACACACAAACATACTCACTCATACACACGACATAATAATATACTCCATGGAACGTACTCACAATCGCACATAAATGCACATTATATGCATCGCATACTTAGTGCCATCGACCCAGCTATTACTGGTGACCTACATTGTGGATAAAACGTCAATGTCGTATAGAAGAGAATAATAAGTAGGTTAGGATGTCACTAACTAATACTGTCCTAAGTGCTAATTATTATAACTCAAAGGAAAACGTTAATCGTCACGCAATCCATATCTACTTATCGCAGCTCTTGTGTAATAGGAGAAGTTTTTTGAAGGAGCAGGAAAATAGCTAATATGATAAGACAAAACAATACTATATTGCACATTACAACGATGCTTCAAATACTGAGAGTGACAATGATGGTAATTAGATAATTGGGACAAGATCAGCACTGATAGCTGACGAAGCGAATTCTTGGGGCGAGCTGCTTCGAGCAAAATCCCATTTGGGCCAAATTTGGGCGGCAGTGAAGAGCTTCTTTTGTTTCAAAAAGATGGCTTACTCAAGATGTCGGATTTATTTCCTACAAATTGCTGGTAACGTATCAATAATAATTTAATTAATTTTATTTTGGTAATATAATAAACAAATGTGTCATATCTAATATCGCAAAAAATGTCATAAGATTGATATTATAAAGATGGTATTACTATGTGAAAACGATGTGATTGATTGCTGCATCCAAAATTTAAAAATAAATTCATTCAAATATCATAATTTATACACTTTTTGTGTTTTTTTTTTTGTTCTGATTTTTGTGTTTGTTTAATAAATTACAAGCTATTGTTTTATTTGCTAAGATTTTAAACATAGCAAACGAAAAATAATGTATTAAAATAATTTTTTTTGTTTTGCTTATCACGTTCGATTTGTGATATTTTTTGTTTGCATTATTTTTTTTTTAATTCTTCAGTTTTCATGCTGCTGGTCATAGGCTGTTCTTCTCGTACGCTGAGGTACAAAACATTACGGCCTCCTACATTGGATTTGGAAACTAATAAATCGGCAGGTAAAGGTTGGATGAATGTGGAAAAAAACTAAATGCAAAATATTTTATTTATGCATAGGTTCCTAGAGTAGACCTTTGTCTACAGGTAGATTAGACGCGTTATAATTTGAATGAAGATGTTAAAGTAATTATCGGCACTGTAATTATATCACGTCAGAACGGTCAAACTTTTCAGCAGAATGATCTCCCTTAGTGAAAAGTTCGGCCGCTGATATGACTGATATGATAGAAATAGCATCTACTGTAGGGTAATTTCATTGTTTCATCTCTGACTGTGTCTGATCTCTAGATATTTGTATTCATAATATTGTAAACAACGTATATCTACCATGCGGTATTTGGCGGAAAATTTATTACCCGTTTCAGTCTAGAACAGTGTGTTCAGAATGCAAACGCAGTTAGGAATGGGTAGGTATTGAACTTCAGCATTAGCTTCTGCAGCAATAATAGCGGACATTTGTAATGAATTTGATTAAAAAAAACAAAAACAAAAAACAAAAACAAAACAAAAACAAAAACAAAAAACAAACATACAAAATAAACTTAATCGCCCAAAAAAAAAAAATAAAAAAAAATCAGATTTATTCTTTCATAAATCAATGATATTTTTATCACTATAAAATGGTTGTTACTGTTACATTCATGATGCCAATCTTTATAATGTTATGTGTAATAGTGAGTAACGGTTTATTATGCCCTATCTCTATGTGCATAGGTATTATGCATTATTAAATATTATTAATGATATTATGTAGCAAACATGATAATATGAAATTAGAACCGTATTAAGATTTAAAAAAAAAACAACACCACAACAATAATTGCAATTAGATTTAACTTTGCATTACTGGATTATTACGCATTATCATTAGGCCTATATTATAGGAACACAGTCGTGTCGTTTATACCAATACAGCCATATAATGTAATATAATATTCACATTTTCTAACCACACTTATGAGTTAAAGAGTATCAGCTTAAAAAAAAACTTGGGAATTAAACATGATATGGACTGATTGTCACTCTAATGAAGATTACACATTCATATTCGCTTATTCCATACAAAATAGGATAGGCATCACCCACAGGAATCATCGTCATTTTGAATGACTTTAGGCCTACTTTTTTAAATTTCTTAACATACATTTACTTACTCTTAATATACCTAGGCCAACCTGACCTATATGATTGGAATTGGGTGCTGTAATTCATGACTTAACAGTTGACACTCAAATTCCTATACCATTTTATGTTTGGTATTCTTACAAATTCGTAAATATTTTGCTATCCATTCCTTGAGGCTTTTCTATTCATTTTTTAACTAGACAGTATTTCTTTTGCAGTTATTATACAATAAATGATGCAATACTGTTTTAACTTTAGTCCTATGCTATTTTCTTCACATCTTCCACACCCCACTCAATTGTTAAAATGCAGGGGCTTGTTTCATTGAGTGAAGACTTAGACGAAGGCCATAGAAGACTATTCAGTTATAGCTTACAATACGATGCTATTTATTAGATAAGTCGGATATTTAAGAATTAATAGCCTTGCTTCATGAAGAATCAGCACCCAGGTGACTAAGATTTTCAATGTATAGGAGTAATTTTCATTTCCAGAGAAATAGCAAGAGTTTATTTGATAGATACATAGGCTTACTTGTTGACTTTGAAATAAAATAATCTAGTTGAGCATCTTCTAACTTCTTTATAGAATATTTGAAAGCATAATGAATTACCATAGATAATATATGTTAATATATTCTATGTAATCTTATTTTCCATTATGTCACAAGTGACCTGCCTTAGTATAAGGACATGTGTGGATGAAAGTCGTGAATATCCTGATAATATGGACGCCAAGGGCCAAGCAGAGGCTTGCAGGTAAATACTTTACCTTAAATTACTTCTAAAATATGTGGCATCAGTAGCAAAGTGGCCAAGGTTTATTATCATGGAGTTGTGGGTTTGAGCAACTGTTACGACATGTTGTGACCGTTGTGACATCGCGATGTTGTGTCCTTGACACTCTATACACCTTTAACACCAAACTCTTGCGTTAAAATGAGTACATAAGTGGAGAAGTTACCTGTGATGGAATGTCACCCTATATAAGGGGTAATAAGTGTTTGCTCTCTTGTGCCATATAAACCAGGGATAAACACCAACCTCATGAACTTCATGATCTATGGAGAGTTTCCTTTTGATTTTACACATATATAATAACAAATCTTAGATATATGTAGTACTATTATCATTGACATATCAGCATGTTGTTCATCATATCATTTACTTCTTGTCAACGATGAATGCTTGATATTAGCAAAACTAGTAGGCATGGTTACAATTCCAAATTCCAAGGATAACACTGAGTTGTCTAACTGAATGGCCATATACTCTATTTGGGGTAGTTGACTCAGAGTTTCTTTCTCTAAGATATGAAATCTAGGTGAGAATAGATCCCCCAACCGTTACCATGACAATCCGACACTTCACCAAAAAGGGTTATTTATTGCCCAATGTATCATTACATTATAGGGATGTTCCTTAATTAGTGCTGTCATTAATTTCCAAACTTATACGATGGGAATAAATCATGTAAAGGGAGCACATTTCCCTTTACTGTATTTTTAGACCTTAGGTGGGATCATTTTCTTATCTCTACTCAACCCCATCAGGGCGGTCCTATTGTATGAACTTAACCTTAAGAAATCAAAATCTAACTTCTAGCATCACATCTTTGAAAAAAAACCCGGCAGCAATGAATTTTTAGCGATGAATCCAATGGATCATATCTCAGATCTTTACTTGAGCATTTACAAATTAGGTAAATCACTTCAAGTAGAACCTCAGCAGCCAAGAAACCCGGCAAATAGGCTTGATATAATCCAGTCAACAAAATGATGAAATTTCACCTAATGATATCTATGTAATGGTGAAACCTGGGTAACGAAGACGATCTTCAAATTTTCTGAGGGGTCTCAATTAGCAAGGTTCCACTATATATATACTCTTATTTAACCTATTCTTATTAGCATCTGGGTTTAAGCACCTACCGAACCGATTGCATTGAAGGCATAAAAAAGTACCGTAAAATTAATACTTTAATGCAACAAAGCTGTTTTTTGTCTCCCCCTACCAAAACACACGTACACACACACTCTACTATTATATCAATCAATGAGAATATTGCCTTTCTAATCTCACAGGATGCTCTATGCTACACATGACTGTTTGGCTTTGGCTCTAGAAGACTGTAAAAGGTCAAATCTGTTGGAAGCTGGTCCTCTTCAAGCCATTATGTCATATATAAGCAAAATGAACAATGGATTGAGTAAATTTTGTCTTCAGTCTCCTGTTTTGATCAATATTGAGGCATCTAATTCTGGATCAAGTAATTGTTCTGACAAAAACAATGCTGCACCATCTAGTAATGCATCTACTTCTACACTGAATAATACTTCACCAACAGGTACTGAACCTACTCGTCCTTCATCTACTAATACATAAAAGTGATTAACTTTTACTTACTTGTTTATTTGATTGTAATTTAACCTTTGTTGATGCATCTATGATTTAGAGAGATACTGAAGCTCTTGATGGTTGAAACAATCTTGGGCATTTCATATTTGATATTCTTGTTTATGATACTATTATGATAAGATTATTGTTTATTAATATTTAATATATATTTGCAGTTGAGCAGCTAAATAATTTGAGTAATAAAGATGACAATGACTGAGTTGAATGAAAACATTCTTTATCTAAAATTGTAATTACAAGGTTCACGGCAGGTTTCTAAACGGCTTAAAAGGGGCACATGCAAAGGTTTCCCATGCCAAGCGTTCAGAACCTTATCATTGGGGTTCTTTTCATGGAGATACCTTAATAGCCAATGCTCAGGTGGCACTGATTGACGACAACAACAACAACAACATGGAACATTGCTTATAGATTGATACAAAATATGATGGTTGTGAAATTTGGATGCAGCAATCCTTTTTCTTACTCCCAACAAAATCGCTAAAAGGATGGCCGACTATAATATCAATTAAGTAATGACACATGCTGTAATTTGAAATATGTGAAGATAATAAGTGATAATTGCTAATTGTATGATTGAGAATGATATAATTTTTCTTATAATTTTCAATGTCTAGCCCAGACAACTCCAAAGCCTACAGAATCTGCTACTACTCCATCACCAGTTGGGTTGTTCAATGCGACAATTATATTAAGAGTGCTCAATAACTTTGTCAGAGCTACGCTACCTACTCCTTCAAAGAAAGATGTGTTAAGTCATGGTAAGGAAGGTTAAATTAGCTCTTATTGTAGAATTTTAATACATGGTTATTGTCGCTTGACATAATAGGCTAACATAAATATCATACCTGTATGAGCATTGTTTTGTATTATTGTAAAATATTCTAAATATTGTGCACTGTTATAATGTTAAAATTAATTATTGCTATTGTTTGTTACATTCGAAATATGGGCCAAAGGCTTTCAATTCTGAATAAACAAACTCAAATTCAAATATTGTAAATTTGAATTTTATTTTTTTTGAAAAGATAAAACAAAACAATGCAAATAAAACATAAAATATCATTGATTCATTTGAAAATGATTAAGAAAGAAATGATTAAATAAAAGATTAGATAAAAAAATTATTTAAATCTTGTAAAATAAGTTGGTAGATTAACAATCAAATATATCGTGTCATCTCAAAGCACATTTAATTTCAAATATAATCATTGTTGTTGATGTTGTTGATTTGTACATATACCACAAACTCATATTATAGAGTATCGTTGTAATATGAGTTGCTTAGAAATGATAACTAGTTTTTATATACCTTATATGATTGAAATACATATTGAAAGGATAATAACAAGTAATGATACATATCTTTTTGTTCATCTTTAAATTTGAATATTTTTGTAACCAATGACTTTGCATACACCTAAATTACTTTGTGGCTGTTTTTACCCAGGTATAAGGTGTGAAGAAGTAGAGTCATGCATGGATGGGTTATTGCCTAGAAGTAATAGGATACATCCTCTTGAAGCAAAAGTTCAAGATAAAAGATGCAGGTAACATAATAATATGAATGACTTAATGAATCTCTAGCATCAACATTAAAAAGTTGGGCAGCTGATATATATCTCTATATACATATGTAACTATATGTAATATTTTAATGTTAAGTTGATTTTGTGAATCATTTATCCTCACTGAGAAAACTAAAGCAATAGAAATTATTTTGATTTTCTTGATAATGAGTCAAATGCTCTTCAATGATATGTTTTTCTTAAATTACTTTTTCTTGGTCAAATTGTAAATAGTCTACATTGATTGTTGGGCTCATTATTGCATAAATAGATAATCTTCATTAAAACTTAAACAATTTGTTAAAAATGATTTCTTCTTTGCTTTCAGCTTGCTGTCAAATGCATTTGAATGCTTAGAGGCTGCACGAATTGATTGTACAAGCAGAAAAGATGCAAGAAAGGAAAACATTGATGCTGTTCATCAATTTCTTAGCAAAGTTGAAGCTGACTTAATGAAACTTTGCATATCTTCTTCTTCCACTTCCATTGGTTCGTACATTCTCATGATAGTCCAAAGACTCATTTAACGAGAGCATATTTTATCAATTTGAATTTAATTATCACTTGATGGCATCATTAATTGCAATTTGTTTCTTTATTGGAAAGGTAATTTATTTCAGTTGATATTAATCATATCATATATCATGTATGCTGTTATATTCATATCATAAGATTCATATCTGATATGTGTAACTTTTTTGCTCATTAGAGAAAACTTCAAAAGGAGGAATGAAGTGTAAAAATATGAAACGTTGCTTTGGCGGGTTCAGTGGAGTCACAGAACTGGTCTTTTCACGCGGCCATCAAGCAGCATGCAGGTAAAAATTATAAATGCATGATATATCATTATCTTTCACAACTTGAGAGTTTAAGAATAATACAGTTGAAACTCACTAATTGGGACACTTTTGAAAAAATTGTCCCAATTAGCCAGGCTTTCCAATTAATGTCGTGAAATGTAATATATTACTTATACCATTGTTTGTCTGGAATTTTGTCCCAATTTACCTAATTTCCCGATATTGGAAAACCCCAATCACAGAGGTTATGTAATTGTTTTTAGAATAAGTAATTTTTAATACAACATACACTTTGATTAATGACATAGCCTAGGACCATTAGCTCATGTCATTATCACGAGGTCTCGTTATTTGGATATTTTCCAATACTAATGATAAAAAAACATAAACGTAAAATTGAGACGACAAAATGTGTCATCATTTAGAGGTTTTCATTATTCATATCTGCCATTATCAGGAGTTAGCACTGTCAATGAATAATACCTGTCTGATATAGTGGTGTACATTTAATTTCTTCTTTGTAAAAATATTAAGTAGTAAATTTGAGGCGAAATAAATTTTGAATATAAGGCTATGAAACCTATCATTATCAATGATAATGATTGTTATTGCACCGCTATCAAACAATAACACACCTAATAAATGTTTGTAGCAAATTGAACATTGGAGTAGGTTAGAAACTAGTTATGACATCATTCAATCAGAGTTGTGTAATGTAAGTCAGTTCATTGGGAGTCAAGGTAAATAAATATGGTCTCAGTTCACTGGATAGTTAATCAAATTTAAATAGGTAGATATATAGTTCAGCAATTAGAAAAAATCTAATTAGATTAATATTTATTGTTTGCATAACAAACGGATTTCATTTGTTTCTTCAGAGTGTGGCCAAATTCCCGACAATGTGTACAGACTGCCCTAGAAGAGTGCTCAGATAATGGAATTACATTGACGCAAAGTATCAGGTCAAGATATGAAGCAATGTTGAATCAACTGGAACGATACTGCATTTCACCAAGAGGTTAAATTTTGAGTAAACATAAAAAAGTAAATGAGAGTAAGAGAGAATGATTATAGATTGAGTCAAACAGACATATTTGAGAGAAATACTTGGTATGGATGACCATGAATTTGTTTATTTAAAGAAATAATTATACCTTGATATATGTTTCTTAGCTAACATAACTATAATATAATTCATTGTATAGAAAAGTATGACTCATACTATAATGAAACTCCACATATTACTTGTAGACATTTTCTGTTAAAAAAAATGTATTTGTATTATCTTGTGTCAACAGATTTCAATATTGAGCAGCAGCCCGACCCTCTTTACTCTAAAAATCAAGTCAATGGAACAATTTCAACAGGAACAGGTCAAAATCCACAAGTTCTACCTTCAAAAAGATTTTGGAATAAGAATTCTAAATATAGTAGGTTTGAAACTTTACTCCTTCCATTTTATATTGATGCTTATATGCTTTGGAAATCTATTTTTGATATTAATAAATCAATGATGCATTAATGCAGGTGGAATGAATGATAATTAGTAGAAACTTCTTTTATTTTTAATATGGTATCAATTTTTAAATTTAACAAAGTCATTATCTGATCAGAATTACTTCCATACATACAAGTATGAATTCATACTTTGTATAATGTACACTTAAAAAGAAACCACCCTCACCCCCGCAAAAAAAACCCCATAACAACAAAACAAGTATAAAACACACACACACACACACACACTCAGTAAAAATCAAACAAATAC
Organism: Corambe burchi; assembly: GCA_031762895.1. NCBI lineage: Eukaryota > Metazoa > Mollusca > Gastropoda > Nudibranchia > Onchidorididae > Corambe > Corambe burchi. Next base: position 8,970 of record JAUEKR010003465.1, read on the forward strand.
AACAACTCCCACAATGAAAACAACAAGAATGAAGCACCCTCTGTGAAAATGAAATTGGTAAGCATGTACATTTCAATGAGGAAAATAGCAGCAATAGAAATCTGGAAATATATTTTGTAGGCATTTCATGAAATAGAATCTTGATGAATAATAAGTGTTGCATGCTACATAAATTAAAAGAAAATAAATAGGACTATTGAAGAAAGCATGTCTTATAATGAGAAGGGATATTTTTGAATGAATCATTATCATTGATGGAAAAGGATGTGCTTGAATATAAACAAGCAACTACAAAAACAAATATCCATTTTCCATTATAGATATCCGTTGTGAAGATATTGCCATTTGTCTTGGTGGATTCAAAGGAATTAGAGGACTAGTATTTACAAGAGGATACAATGAAGCTTGTCAGTAAGTCATTTAATTTGTTAATGAATTAATTATTGGGCAACATATTTTACAAATAAAATGGATCCAAAATGATTATATAAATTATTGACACAATATTTGGTTTAATCGTTTTAGGGGATATGATGTCTATCTCTGATGCCTGAGTACTCAGGTACAATTTGTTTAGTGGTTTTCTTTCTCATAATCTAGTGGAGATAGGATCTGATATCTTAGTTGGTCGTTAACATTTATGTAGATTGAAAAATCATTCGTTATTGAATATCGCTGAGCAAGTTGTTTGAATCTGCAATCGAGGTAATATTGATAATTCATACCAAAAGTTCAAAAGAGTCTGAGAGTACTACTAATTTGTACTTTAAAGTGTAGCACTTGTTAGGATCTCTGTCAATTAATCCATTGCAGGCATTCTGTTGGGTAAAGAAACGTAAAACACCTTAAGGCTTGTCAATTTATAAATTTGAATGAATTTGTTGTTGATGATTTACTTACTTATTGTTCTCATGTACTATTATTCATTGTTAATGTATTTTCATATCCCAGTTTAATATATTTTACAATATGAGGCAATAATAATGTACCAATTATTTTTAGTTTAAACATTGTATAATATGATAATTACAATGTACTAATACTTACAACACTACTATGATAACCTAAGTTCTTTAATTGAATACTTTTTTCTGTATATTTTCATCAGAGTTTTGTCACATGCTGGAGATTGCTTTAAATCAGTGACTGCAAATTGTCAAAGGCGTGGGCTTGATGATACTGTTGTAAAAGCAATGACAAGAAGATATAAAACAAAACTTAGGCGTCTTGAAAAATACTGCGTGCTTTCGCTTCCCAGTATGTATACTCATCAATTTACAATTGAAGTTAAATTAAATTGTATTTTTTAATTCCATTGATCATTCACATATTATTCCTAAATCTTTTGATTGATCAGTTATGAACTATTGTCATCTAAGAATACAAGCATTGCATCTTTTTCTTCTAGATTATATTGCTGTAAGATTAATCACATATGAAGGTTTGACCGCAATGCTTTATAAATGTAACTTTTTAATATACTGATGATAAATCATTTTCACAGCTCTATCATATGAAATGAGTGTTTTTGTTCAACCTTTATACGCAAAATGGTATGCATGTATTCAATAGTGACAATATGTCAAATACTGTCTCTGTTTTATTGCTCAATTAAATTGTATTTCTGCTGCAAAGAACCTTTCTTTTTTATATAATGATAAGCATGGATAATCTCGCTTTGCAGTCAAACACTTCGTAATATGAACTCTCATTAATGTTTGAAATATTTCAATGTTTCAATTTGTCTTAGATTATTTTCAAGTGACAAACCCTGATGAAAGAGGTTCTGGACATGCTACAGATGCAACCACAGTTACTACTCAGGCTTCAAAGATCCCAACTCGTCAGGGCATTAAATCTGTTATAGTAACACGTAAGAATCCAAATAGCAAAAAATGAAAGCAATACTAAGTTATTAACTGATGTAATAAAAAAGAATTAAGTAAAATAAGCCAAATGTAAAATAAAATGTTTATACTGATATTTATTTACACTTTTCTACATTGAAGTAATAGAATTATTTAAATATCTTAACAATGGTAATTTACACATGTTATTTTACTATTTTATGCTTACTTTGAAAGAGTTTGATATTTTTTTTATTCATTGAATTTTATAATTTTTCAGCAATGAGATTAAGTCTTGCAATGCAAATGATTATCATTGTTGGTGTGTGTAACTAGTAAACAATCAACTACTTTTGTAGCCATGTATTTGGGGGACCGAAAAAAAAGGATTGCTACACCAAATTTTGCTACAACTGCTGTATTTTGTATTGTTTCTCATGAAAAAATTATCGCTGCATCTGAAAATTGCTACAAAGGTTTGCTACTAGTGAAGTGAACTGTATTTAAAAAAGCATTGTAAAATCCTTGAAAGAAACACACATTTTATCAAAATAGTGAGACAACTGTATATTTCTGTGTTTGTTTCAAATCGATTATGCTTTAATTATTAAAACGCTAACAGATATTGTCTTTTAATAGATATATTAATGCCAGTGTATATTCAACTATACTTGATGCTTTATATA
>JAUEKR010003576.1:474-11500 GCA_031762895.1 Corambe burchi
AAAAAATTCCAAAAATTGCAGTAAAAATGACGAATTTTGCCGTCCCCCACCCCCCCCACCCCCCAAAGTTTGCAGCTAATAGCACCAAATTAGAGCCAAAAAAAAATTACAAAAGTAAATACAGAGCAGCAAATAAAAGCAAAAATCCCTGCAAACAGTAAAACACGGTAACTAGCACATGCATGCTAACAATGTATACGCAATCACAAAAGTAATAATAATAAAAACCTCACAAAATTAACTATAGCAACAAACTACTGCTACAACTTATCAACTACTACTATTACTATTAACTATTTCTACTGCTACTGCTACTACTACTACTATGCCTACGACTTCTTATTTTACTACTACAACTACTTCTACTTCTAATACTACAACTACCGTTTGCTTCAACGTCATTGCTATTTTAGCATTTCTAGACATGTTTATAATTATGCATTGTGAAAATCATTGCTCCTGAATTAGCAATATATTACTATTACTGCTATCGTATGACTAAACTTTGTGACCAATGTCCTATACTTTCTATTACTAGTGGTTTAATAGATACTAATAGTGATAATCAAACACAAAAACTCCCGTTATTTTACCACTTTTACCACGGCTGCCTTTTATAATACTTGTACTTATAAAACAAATTTTCCATGTGCATTTCGTCCTTTTCTGCATTAAAACATCTTAAAATCGCATTTTTTTTCTTCAAAAAACATGAAAATGTGCAGCTTTTTGCGGGAAGGGGCAAAATCTGCGGCCGCGGTAAACTTCGGGGACATTTCATGATTAAAGGAATCAAAAATACACAGTAAGATGATCCTGGTAATAACGAGACATCTTCAAATCCCCAGGTTTTTTTCCCCTTATGATTCTCTACTAAAGGAAGACCAGTTATAGCTATAGCAACAATGGACGATTCAAATACAGGAAATAGTGAGAACTCATTGAAAAATATTCACCTCGTAGATGTCCATTCGTACCACAATCAACCAGATGTGCTCCAGACGTATAATTTGTACCTAGATCTAGTACCTACAACTACTACTGCCTAAATACTGCAAGGTTACTTCCATTGATTGAGTAAATTGTTAGTACTACTGTTACTTTAATGACTCATTCCAGACAAATGCGGAACTAATTCTTTGGCGGCTGAGAAGTCTGATAGTTTTGTTGTTTTTTTACTTTTTAAAACTAGAATATAGCATGAATGAAAAACAAATAGCCCACATAGGAAGCTCAATGAAATAACTATTTCCGAGTTCAGTTATAGCAACCATTTTCTTTTGGAACTGCTCCAATAAAATACAAATCATGGTTGAATGGTTGTATTACAAGTTCAGATGTAGTGATTCGTTATTCTGGTGTCCCGATGTCATCACTACAAGCGTAGCTGACGAACAACGGCAATTTTACAACAGCGCGCCCTCCCTCTTATTTTAACGATTCCACTGTAATTGTAGCGTTACGATGGAATTTCTTCTTCCACCAAATGATCGTATAGTGGTTCTTTTTACATTCCTTCTTCTTCAGTTACAGTCACAGGGAGAGTCAATATATACAACAATAAAAGAGTCAATAAAACTAACAACAATAGAGGGAACTCCCAACGCTTTCAATATCTACAGTTGAATAATATACTTTAATTTAATTCTTACTGGCAGCAAAGAATACTCTAACGATGCAATTTGTCTCCTAATTTATCTATAAGTTTGGCAGAGGCTTCTAAGTCTAAATTAAAGTCTAAGTTTCCTAATCTCTATCTCCTCTAGTCCCCCTGCGTATCTAACGGCACGACTGCTCATGTATGTCTCTCCCCCGACAGATCGCGCAAGTCTTCATATAACACTACTCATAACCGCTGAGACTTCTGGGAATCATCACGTGGTTCATTAGGTGATTCAGCATTGCTGGTCACTCATTTCATTAAGTTTTCAATATTCCCTTACTTAATGATCAATTATATTTCCAATATTCTCCTACTTAATGGTCAATTATATTTTTATATTCAATTATGTTTTTATTAGCCACTCACTGACCATTCTTTCCATTAGTAGTTATTTTTTAATAAATCTCTCTCACTGACCAATATAGTTTATTAGCCCTTTCTCACTGACCAATAAATTTAATTAACATTCTCTCGCTGAATAATAATTCCATATTACCCCGCTGGTCATTAGCCATCCCATCCACTAGTACATCAATAATCATTTCATGACTACTGAGTAATATAGTTTACATGTCTGTCTTTCCAATTAAGTTTCTATTTCAAACTATAATATCGCTCCAGCCTATTACGTTACTTAATCATTTTGCAGCCATTTGAAATAAATTTTAATTTCTAAAATAATTAGCACGTATTGATAATTTTTCGAGACTTACTTTCTTCACCTTTTGAAGAGATTTCTAATAAAAACATCATTCAGTATGACTTGCCCCAAAGAGCATTTACCAAATGAAAAATAATATAGGCAGAGGTAATTGATAAATCATAAGACATAATTATTAAGATAACCCCAGTCCGGACAGTAAAGAAATGAAAGAAGAGAAAAAAAATCATGATTATAATAAACTAAGCAGTTAGCAGCTTAAGTGGTAACCGCACTGATCTGCTTTCTTGGTAATGGTTTGAGACTTGTTCATAACCATGATTTATTCCTTTCTCCTCTTCTACTTCTATATAATCAACACTTGGGTTATCTTAACAATTCTGTCTCTTATAAATCATTTATGAGCATGACACAATGTAAATGAATTGGGGAAAAGGTAAATTTTGGATTTTAAAAAAAAATTCTTTAATATCAAATTTTCTTTAGTAAAAACCAACAATGGAATAATGAAAAAACATAGTAATTTGTAATTGATAAACATCATAAATTTTTGTCATTAAAAAATGATAACATATTAAATTTGAATCTCATTAAAACATACCAGGCAGGGTTATAAAGAGAAAATGCAGCAGTGAAGTTATTGATCATATTATGAATGAACACATACATGAAAATGCATGAAAAATTGTGATACTGATAAGAGATGATTATAGATCATGGGATTTCTTTAGGTGTTTTCATGGGGGGGGTGGGGGGGGGGGAATCATATATAGGAACAGTTCTTACAAAAATAATGCCACTGGTCGAAATGCAATGAAATTGAAGAGAACAAATGAAATGATTTAAACTCCAGCTAGTAACATCAAGCATAAAATGGATTATATCGTCGTCAAACTACCCATTACAACATACAACCAACTCAAACTAAAATATTTAGCCTTTTCAATCACATTAAAAAAAAAAAATTGATGCAAACAAAACAAAAGATCTCGAGTAAACCTCACTGGATCTAAAAATGCAGAAACTTAGAACAGCACAAGCATTTTGATGAAAAATAACATGAAAAAAAAATGTTGGGCTTATATTGAGTTATTAACACAATACAGTAAAAAGACTTGAAAAAATGAAATGAAGCAAACACATGAGAAAGTGGACTGACTAGACCAACAATTTAAAGATGCTCTTTTTTTGAAATGCTGAATTAATAATCGCGTTGACTAATAAATGAATTATTCTAATGATATACATAATAGCCAATAGGAAATTTCCAAATAAGTGGACATTTCAGTGAAAAAGAAAGAAAGGTATGACACAACCCCCAGTACTACAAAAAGTAACAAACTCATATCACTGCGAATTCACACCACGACTTAACCATAAATCATTCATTAAAAAGGCACTTTTGCAACTAGGACGGTGAAAACTAATTTCTTCTGGTACTATAAGCAATGACAAGTATGAAATGGTTTAGCTGCCTTGTTTGGATATGAACCGGGAATCTAGGAAATCGTAATGAGTGATTCAAACATTACAGGGAGCCAAGAACTTTTTTTTGGATTATGCCTGGCGAATCAAATATTACAGGTAGCCAAGAACTTTTTTTTTGGATTAAGCCTGGCGAAACAATGAACAAAATATAAAATTAACAAATTTGTTACATGATTATATAGGCAATATAGCATCAAAAAATATGAACGGTAAATGATTGAATAATGTATGTACACATGTAATGAAGTGGCAGAGATGAAACATTAAACAACAAACAAAAGCACAGTATAACAATACTAGTAACAGACAAGGGTACGATCTAAACTAAATAAAAAGTCAAAACTGATCTGATGCTCTCAATGAGCTTTTAAGAGACAGGTATACTTATGCGGGCTTAAAAAAAGGATAACATTCTGACAATTCAACACTCCACCCCCATGCCCAGTGAGCAGACTGCTTATAATTAGTGATACAAGACTTTAATGTAATCATATAATTAAGTAGACTTATTATTGCCATTAAAACATATTTTCTCATGATATATAATTATATAAAACAACACATGATCGCAATATACCAAAAGATAATAATATCTTGAATGCTGATTCTATAAAACTGTCGATCCAGATTTAAAATACTAACAACTCAAAGTTGATTTTTAAACATGTGTAATAAAGTGCTTAATTTGAAGTAATATATGCATAAAAATAAGTGTTATAAATTGCAATATTTTATATTTGCAAATATTTGTTCACCCAACAAAGAAGGATTGTCACAATACTAAAAGACAATGGAAAAAGAAAAGGAAAAAGACCACTACTTTTAAACCAGTACTCAACCGTTATGTCTACATAGCACATTCAGGAATATACAAGACAAAAATAAATTTCAAAACATGAGACATTTTTAACCAGAGAGTAACAACAAAATGAAAGAATGTAACAAGTAATATCGAATAAGCTGGTACAGCCTAAGCACCGAGTAAGTATATATATATAAACCTTCACAACAACAAAAAACAAAACAGCAATGCAACGTACATGTTACAAAAGAAAAATATATAATATATACAAATGCAAATCCTTAAGATAAGAACAGCAATACACACTTCCATCAAATAAAATGAAAAAGAAACAACCTGAGATATTGCATACATTTTAACAATTTAAATGAACGTACTAGAAAATTGTTCAGATGCATTTTCTGACTAAACAAGCAAGAAATCGAGAAAGAGATGTTTATGACTACGATAAAATGATGATCCATCCATCCTCCCATCCCTGTATGATCTAGGTTATTTTAGTATGATGGAAGTGTGGTACAATCTACATCAATTTATTGAGCACAAATTATAATAAAAACGCAATAGTCAAAGAATGAAGAAGATAACCAAACAATAACAAAGAAAACAAGAAAGATAAGGAGGGGGAAAGGAAATGGTCATTTTAGAGCACCAATACTTGAGAATTACACAAATAAGATTGGTACAAATTAGCAAGGTTTTTTTGTAAATCAAAGAAAAGCATGAACAAAATACCAACATTATCACTTCAACGATAACGTAGGATTATAAAAAGATAATATAATACTTTCGCTGTTTTTTGGCATTGATCTTTTTTAAAAGGAAAAGAATCACCATCCTCAATTTACAAGAAGAACAGCTTGTCGGACAAACTTGCGTCAGGCTCCCTGTGGAGAGATTGTCCCTGGAGGAAAGCCAGCTTGTGGGCATACTGACATGGAGCCGGAACACGGATAGTTCCCTGGGGAAGGTAGAAGAAATCATAAGTTACAAGTATACATAATCTTATTTACAAAATGAGGTAATTGGTATGGTATAAGTATAAAGATACAAATTAGCCAAATCTATTCCTACTAAAAATCTAGCAAAAACGAAGGAGAGAAGAAAAAAAAAGATTTTGCATTAGTCTTACGTTTAGTAGCATAAAAAATTAAGTCTTCTTTCAACAAGAGTAGCTTTCATTTAAAAAGAAAAAAAAAAAGAGAGAGAGGGGGGGGGGGGAGACAAGGGAATTGAATTTTAAATAATTAAATACGAAAAAACACACATACAACAAATATAGATGACTATTGTTACAATCACCATCAACTTAGAATTTGGAGCAACACATTCAATTCAAATTGTACAGCGATCGGGTAAATAGAAATATGTGAGGGCTTACCTGCCAGTTGAAGTACATGTGCGTCAGTTTGTAAGCCAATTGCTGGAGATGGTCGGCTTTAAGGCCACTCTTGTCAAACAGAACGTTGAAGCTGGTGGGTGTGACAGTTCCTTGTCTCACAGATTGAGCAACAAGGAAAAAGTCAAACCTGAAGGATAGATAAAATAAGTGTCAGCAGCAGTCATGATTATTATACAACAGCAAGATTACCAACATCTCCAAAATAAAGGATACAAATGCAATCGTAAATGGCTAAGAAGTCGCATCTAATTTATCTAAATGCTAGACAGACGTCTAAAATATAAACTATCTAGTCTAGACCTCATGATATAACCATGATTATGATACAAAAGCAAGGTTGCCAACTTAAATTAAGGACCAATTTTCTGAGTATTAAGGGATTTGCCGTAAAAATTAAAGATACAAATATGCTAACGTAAAAGACCTGCCAAAAGGAAAGCAATAAACATCATTTGAATTTATCATCAAAAACTATAGTGATGATCCTACCCTCAACTTTCACTTCAAATAATTGCAAAATATTCCCATTGCACAGATTAGCAAGGTTAGATATACTGCATTATGTAGCAATTGTTGCCCATTGCCCTGGGTTTCCCTGATTAGCGTTTCCTCGATTACTGAGATCCCAATTACCAAGACAATGAAAGAAACTATTATAGACGAATCAGTGAGCTTACCAGGCTGGCTTAGTGATGGTATTGTCCACAATGGTACCTGGTTGGGGGTTAGACAAGTTGCCCCTGGAGTCAAGGAACAAGCGGGTTCCAATGCGTTTCTTTACAACAATGTACGTAATACGGGATCTGTGGAATGAAAGTTGAAATAGTAAGAAACACAAAACAAAAAAGCCAAGGGTGACGTATGAGCAAATATAAGATATAAACAGAGGAATACCACAGACTTAGATTTTTTTTACGTAAGGATCAATATGATTACAATTGATAAACACAATGAAAAATATCTAACAAATCACAAATAAATGATGAAATTGTGACAAGACAAAATAAAAACTTTCCAATGCTCACTGCCAAATGTAAAAACTACCTAAATTACCAACTTATAATCTAGATAGTCATTTAAACTCATTTAATAATAAATAGTGCTATCTGACGATGGAATGCCTAACCAACGAAAACGAAAATATTAAACAATTTGTCAAACACCCTCATTGATCACCAAAATAAATCCACAATAATAATCAAATATGCACATCAACAGTAATAGTTGAGCCAGGTGGAAACCTGAAAGAAGAACAAGCAAAATAAAAAACAGTAAAACATGTGCAGTTTTAAGGTCATATGCAAAATGAAATGAAACTAAGAAAGAACAAAACTTACTCATAGTCATCACCAGCTACTTGACGGATAGCTTGGTCAATTTGCTCCTTTTCAGTTGTGAAAGTGGCAGACAATTGCCCGTCACCGACACCATCACGGAAGATGACAATTCTCGTTGGCATAGCTGAATTCACCTCTCGGTATTTTTTCAAGGCACCTGGAAATAGAGCAATGGTAAAAAATCAAAATAACGTCTATCTGAATATGATTAAAACAGTTCCCTGAAAGAGTTTGAAGATTTAAAAACTTGCGATGTAGTAGCAGTCACTAGTATTAATAAACAGCGGCCATTACCTGAAAATTGTCTAGCAATAATAGGTTTTTCAGCTATAACAAAGGAAAATAATTTGTAAGATACAACCACCGTGAAGATACATCAAGTTTCCCACGCACGCATCACTGGTAAACGACTCAATGTAGGCAAATAATGAAACAGATCAAGAGACTGTATCACTTTCTTCTTGACATATTGACTTATGTGATTGTTCTGTTTATATTGACTAATGTGATGTTCTGTATATAATGTTTAATGTGATTGTTCTGTTTATAATGTTTAAATTTTGTAGATTTTTAATTGAAATTAATTTAAATTCTTGCCTATTTGCGAAAGAAGTAAATAGATATGTTGTAGAGGACACGCTTTAATTACATTTTCATTGTAGCATGGGGATGTTTCAGTTATTATTGTTGTTAAAGACAAGCGGCATCTCTGATACATTAAAACAATTAAAGAGATCAAGAAACCATATCACTGACTCTATTAAAAAAACATTTACCTCCCAAAAGCACAGTGAAGTTGCGCATTGTTTCCACTTTGGAATCGTGCATCTCAGTCTTGCAGTAATACCTGGTGCACTGTTTGTTCAGAGTGGCTACCATAGCTCCAACAGACTGTCCCTTGTGCAAGGAGTCGTGATAAGCGTCCAAGCCGACAATCATAAGGCCACTGAGCTGCAAATAAGATGGGACAAAAAGAAAGTGCAACTCATATAACTATCAAACATACTCAATACTTTACTACTACTTTATCGCCTTCCGCCACCATCATCAATAGAAGAAGTAGCCTCGGCATTACTCAATATGTCATATATTATTTGCTTCCATGTTCTTCTGTTTTGCGCGATTCGTGATAGTTCATTCAAATCCTGGGCTGTACGGAGAGTCAAACCAAGAGTTGTTCTTTTTAATGATTAGTGAAAAACATTTCCATGAATATAAAACATGCTAATTCAAATAAATAACTGTAAGAGTACATTCAGCTACAGATAAAGGTAAAAAAAAGGAAACAAAATAGTCATGCTTAATTGAATCAAAATAAAAAACGTACTGGCATATCACACAAAACAATAGTGCCTAATTCAATAATATAACTTTTAAAAAAAATAAGACCAAACGAAACGTACCGGCATCTCACATCCCCACACTTCTCCTCCCATCTTACAGTTCATCTGGATGGCAATTTTGGTGGCCACAGACATGAGACCTTGCTGCTTGGCCAGAGTCCTTTGCACAACCACTTGACTGGGGACTGGGAACAATTCCAGAAGAATTAAATTAAAACCAAATTTAATCAGTCATCAATATATCAGTGGTGATAATGAAAAAAGGAGATTGTCAAGAGAGAAAAACCCACATCCAACATTAACTTCCATATTGGACAAAGGTATTGAATAACAATCATCGACAGATCTATCTATGACAAAAACAATCTATGAAAATCGTAATATTATGATTAATGGGTATGCACTTCAATAGTCTAATTATATCGATTGAAATTCTATTGACAATTAAATTACATAAAAATAACACACAACTGATTACGGACAGGACATAACAAGGAAATAATTTGATAAAAGAAATAAAAGATACAGAAAAATATGACATATATGAAGGTGAATCTGGATCAATCATCATAGCTATTTGAATAAAAGGATCGTGCCAAAATTATCCAGTATTACTATAAATCAAATAATAAGTTCCCTAATGTGGGTGACACAGGGAAACAATGTGTATATAAACATAATGTGAGATTGAAAACAAAACATCACTAACCTGCAGTCTCGATGCAGCATTGTTTCTTGATAGCATCGTATCTGTCTTTTTTGTTGTTTGAAACCACAATGACAGCAATCTGGACCCTTTCGTTGAGATTCTTATGAATCGCATTGATGTAGTGTTCATTTCTATCTTGGAAGATTTTAACACTTGAAAGATTAAAGGAAGAGACAGGAAAGAAATCAAAATATGTAATAAAACGACTCAATTCGATAAAAATTAGGACTGATATCGAAATACAGGAAGATTGCGTTTGTGCTGATGTCAAAATATCTAAACACTGTAGAGCAAGATAAAATATGTACAAAAAGCTATAAATGAGCTCCAGATCTTCTTTCTTCTTTCAATTTTGCCAACTGACTCAACTGTGCTTGAGTATTTCTGTTGACTGGGTAAGAATTTTATCAAATTTTGGCCAGGTGGCAGCTTTTAGCAGCCTACTCTTTACGATTTAAAACCACCAAGGGATTTTTAATGTGCCTTAGATGTAAACACGGGACTTCCTAATTTTCCGTCCGTACTCGAGCAGACTAGATGTCAGAACCTTCCCTACCCCAAGATCAGGGGTGTGAAAAACGCAGAGCAAATAGTTGCGTTCACCCAGATTTGAAACCGGGTTGTTAAGATTGAGCGGTAGACATCATTACCACTGTACCACTGAGCCCCTTAATAGTTCTCTGTCTCTTATTATGAATCATTGTATTTAGTAGTGTTGCTGTATACGGGCAGGGCTGTTCAATGAAAAACATAAAAAGGATCCTACAAGATTTGCAACAAGTTAAGTTGAAGAATGTAGACAAATATGTAACTGTCTATATAGAATAGATTTTATTTTTCTACTTCATCGTTACAGTAGCAGTCCAAGGGGAGGGGAGGAGTGCAAATGAAGACTGATAACTTTAAGGTACAGCTTGTTATAGAGAAATGCCAATCGCTAAAGGTATTTAAAGAGAAACTTAAAACGCATAATATTTCTTCATCAAATGCTTTAATCATAGAATATCTTAGTGAACTCTAGGTACAAAACATTTCAACATTTCAAAATCTTTATTTGTCCCACAAGGGGGAAATTCACATAAGACATGCATAAAGATGATTTAAGAATATTTCAAACAATAATGTGTATTAAAATAGATACATGACAAGTGCTTATATAATAAATAAGATATAATACAATGGTAATGATATATAAATGGATATAATATGATGCATATACAGATAAGTAAAAATATTTCGGCACAAGAGTAAGTAGAGGTTGATAATTAACTATTGTCACAAAGTGAGGTGAGGTGTGGGTTCGTTTACGACTATCGAAGGTTCGAATCCTCATGGTCGTATTAATTAGAAATATCTAATTAGACCAAGTCCCCACAGAAGGTCGTTCAAATCCCCTTTTGGGTGGATTACACAATTAGAACTTTATCTAATTGAAACCAAAAGTGCCTACTTCACCTATGACAATAACAATAAGATGTTGTCAAAGGACGATACAAACGACAGACTCACAATCTCAAGCAAATAAAAGGTCGAAAGTCCAGTTATATATATAATACTATGTTTACAACATTTATTATATAACTATACTAATTACAAATACAACGAGTAATACAAGCAATAA
>JAUEKR010003687.1:902-11495 GCA_031762895.1 Corambe burchi
AAATTAAATTTTTTTTACTGTAATATTAAACTTTTTACCCCCCCCCCCCCCATCCCCCATTCATACTAAAGTTATTTTGTGTCTGTTTCTCATGCGATAATTCTATGGTACATTGATTAATCTGATAAGATATATTTCGTCTTAAAGTAAATGTTGAAATGCTTGCTAATGTTAAGGTAAAAATTTGATAGAGCACTTGAAGAGAAGCTCTATATCAATAATTTATTTTGGTGCTTTCAATATAGCTTACTGTGTTTCCATTTAAATTCAGAGAAGAAAGAGTAGATAGTGGAGAGTTCCTTTTTTTTCTACATAATATTTATTTATATTCACAGTCCACTATGTTTGTAGCAATGATTTTTTTTTGGGAAAAGAAAAATGTTCGCTACAGCCATCAAATTTTATATTGGTTTATTAGTTGAGGTCGTTCGATGAAAAATGGATTACTACATCATAACATCACTACTTTTTTACTACTACCGAGTTCGCTAAAAATGAAGTCGACTATAATGATAATATTGTTTCTATATTCCACTTTATATTATGTTTACTTGGGAGCAAAGTTCATACATGAATTAGATACAATGATAAATGAAAGAAGCCTGAACAAGCACATATCTATATAATATAAGATATTACTGGTTCTCAGGTTCATGCATAATGTGCCATAGAATTATGAACAGTTGATGATTCTGTGATTTTGAATATAACTGTATATCTATATATGTGATATTGTGATATAGAATTATTATAATTATTATTCCCAGGCTTAGAGATGGACACCACAGGAGAAAATGGATCTGAAGAGGAGGAGCCCGAGGACTTGCTAGAAGAGGGAAGCAAGACCTTTCAGATTACTCTGGCAACCGACAATGGTGACGGGAACGGTGCAAATAACAGATCCAATGTCAAATTGGAACAACTGGCGTCCTGACCTTCGCTTGTTAAAATTTCTTGTTTTTAAAGACGTTGTGTTTGTTTCAAGTGATAAATCATGTAAATATATTTTGTATTATTTGTGTTTGTGATACTATATGGAATCCATGCATACATTATTATCACTAGAAAATCGAAGTTGAAAGGTTAAATTAGTATTGTAAAGTATACCTTCTCTGTCAATCTAGATAGGGAATATCCCTTTGGGAATTAATATAATTGATTTTTTTTAGAGTTGTGATAGGAAGTAAAAATATGTTGATTTGGAAATCATCCATCTAATTCTAATGTAAGGTGGATAGTAATTCTGTTCTTGTTGCACAATGCACATTTGTTTGTCATTCTTTAATTTTTCTGGCATCAAAATTGCTTAAAAATTAATACTAATAATTTAGTTTAGAAAAAGGGTTGAGTTATCCATTCTTTTGTTTTATTCTAATAATAAAATGATATTTTATAATTTATCGATATTATGGTTTGGAGGTATTAGATTGTATATATTTTTGTTGTATAAGATCGTTGTTAACTAAAGTAATGACATAAGACCTTAATACAGTAGTATCTGTGAGAGTGATATATTCAAAAACTGTTCTGACTGCCTTAATGTTTATTTTTAAAATAAGTAATACAATTCAATTTTGAAAGTCAATGATATACTTGTTTTATGGCATGGGTATTTGACTCATGATAACTACTTTATTCTAAGATATATACGTTTATATTATCCTTACCATTGTTTTATTGACTTATGTTATTGATCTCAGCTTTATTCTTATTCACACAAATATGTATAAATAGTGTACACAGTGGAGCCTCCCAATAACGACCTCACTAGGGACCAGCATGCGATGTCGCTTAACAGAGGTTTCCAAGATGACTGAATATAATATTACTATTACAAGTCAGAGATGATTTAAAAACATTTTTCCTCTGCGTTTACCCGGGCTTGGGACCGCCATATGAAGCATAGAGATCTAGATTTATGGCCATATAGAGAGAAGGCTGCTAAAAGCCGCCACCCTGGCAAAATTTGACAAATTCCTATCCAGTCAACAGTAATACTCAAGCACAATTGAGTCAGTTGGCAAAATTGAAAGAAGAAGATATTAAAAATATGTTGTAATGATACCTGTAAATATGAATATGACGGGGTTTGCTGTTATTGTGTGGGAGGGTGCAATTTAGTTGGGTTTTTTTTCATTGTTAGCGATTGTTTATTTCCTCTCTTTATTTCTTATCGATGGGTGTGAATACTGAATCATATCACACTTTCACACCTTTACCTGTGCCGACTAGATGTCGCAGATGCCTTTAAACAGAGGTTCAGTTCAAAAGTATGTCGTTATTTAGAGGTTTTCGTTACTAATGATGTACAGCGATTTGTTCATGGCCGAGAGCCAATGTCGTTAAACGGAGGTGTCGTTATTAGGAGGTCCCATTGTATGATGGTTGATGCCAACATATATAATGGTTGCATTTAATCTATAAATATAATATAATAATAATGAAAATCCAAGATAGATTATTGCATTAAAAAAACTACTGACATTTGTTAGGCCTTTGTCATTGAATAGAGACAAATTACATGACTTTTTTTAATAACATTCACTAACATTTTAGCGACTGTATCCATGACATTTGATATTGTATTTTAAATTGTATCCTGTTTTGCGAATTGCTACTTATATTATGATATGTTGAAATCATTACTTGATGTTAAAAATATGTTACTAATATTATCACAGTTATTTTGCATTGGCTTCTGTAGCTAATTGAAATATTGGAGTGTTTCAATCTACTGTTATAGCTTTTTATCTGGATTTCCAGTCCTGTAACTATTTATATGCCCCCCCCCCCTCTTCTCCTGTCCCATCAGAATGAAGGAATAAGGGTTAGCTTGTTTATAATATATTTTTCGGATACTTTTTATGTCAATAATGTCATCCACGACTATTGCCTCTTAGGTGCCTCTCAGGGATGGTGAATTCTTATTAGTGTTGGTTTGAATGAAAAGAAACTCTAGTGGTAGTCTGTTGCTTGGTGTTTTTGGCAGTGAGTGTTTCATCACAGGACACACAGAGAACACGATCCAAAGCCCTCTTTATAACAATAACAGGATGGGGTTTGTTTCCTTTTTTTAATATACTATCAATACCATTTCACATTTTTTGTTATACTGACCCACCACTAGTTACTAGTACTCTTTTTCCTCTAGAGATTTTTTCTGTTCTTTGTTTTGATTTTTCTTTTGATGGTCCCATTTCCTGCTTTCACTTTCTTCTTCTTTAGTTGACTTGTCCACTTGTTTTTTTGTCTGTCTTTCTGTTTGCTGATGAAGGTTCTTACCGAAACGTCCAGTTTATTGTCTTTGTCTTCTTTTGTAGAGCGCATCAATCCTATTTCTTTTCTATTTATTCCTCCTGCTCTATGGTGGCATTTTGATACTCAGTGTTGGTTTGGTGCATTAGTTATCAATAAGTCCATTGTTTAGAATTTTTGTTTTTGAAGTTTAGGAAGAAAGTTTTATTTTGGTAGTAGAAACAGTGGGAGTTTTTGGTTGTTTAGCTCTGATGATTAGTACATCATTATAGGAAATAACATCAGTGATATGAACTAAGATTTTAATGAAGCCTAGTACTAGTATGGAAGTTTTGATATTATAGTTATAGCAATTATTAAGATTTTCTTATTTTTTTCATAAGATATGGCCTGATATTGACATTATCTACTAGATGTCAAATCAAGGTTGAAAATGTGGCCTTAAATAAGTACTGCTATCTATTTTATCATGGCTTTCTCGATATGTCAATGTCCTGGTGGCTTAGCCGTTAAGGCATTGGACTGCTGATCAAAGGGCTCTAGGATTAAAACCTTGATAGAGGCATAGTGGTTAACCCTTAAACTTAAACCAAGTTATTTACACTAACTGCTTGCTTTGGCCGTCCCGGGCCTCTGGCGACACTTGGATTACAGTGATAAAAAAACAAAAGATCTATTTCGCCTTGGGTTGAATAGAGTAGAATTGCAATGGGTTTTTTTTTTAGTTTTTTTTTTTTACTGTTGCAACACTCATGACAATGGAACTGGATTGTTTTGGACAATCAACTTCTTTTTTTTTTACCTTTACTTTAAGATAGATTCACAATGATACAACTCTTTCAATTTCATTCAATGATTGTCTTACCATTGTCTGCGATATCCCTGTCAAATACTAAAATATTTGTTACTTGATTATAATACAATATTATTAGCATTAAAACCAATTAAACATTAAGATTATGCTATAGTCTTTAAATTTAATAAAGCAGCAAGTTTAAGAAAATATATTGTCTATGTGTCAGGTATAATCAAATCAGACCATTACACATTAAATATTGTATTGGTATATTTCATTCAGGCTTCGATGATTAGTGTTCTATTTTTATTAATAAAGTATTGATTAGAGTTGTCTTCCCAATTTAATAGTAGGTTGTAGCTTTTGGTATTTTAATTTGTTGGAATTGGGGAATTTCATTGGATAATATTTGATATCACTAGATTTATGATAATCCTAAGGTTAAGGACACAATGAGGTTTTATTTTATTGATTGTTTCTTGTACTTATTCTTTAATTCTAATTAATAATATCATGATTCAAGTTGTTTATTTCACTATTGAATGTCCATTTCATTTTTGGTCTCACTACTTTACTATTACTATACTACGCATTATATTGGAATCTGTGGTGATATATTGTTTTATCAAATTGACATTTGTATTGTGTACATTTTATATATTTGTTTTTTGTCAAATATGTTCATCTATTCAAACTCAAACCTATGCTTTCAAAGATAATAAATTATATATATTTTGAATACTAATGGGATAATTCCTTCATTCGTTAGCATTAAAACTAATATTGTGGGATTCACTTAGATCTTAAGATACAATCTCAACTCAGTCCCATTATTTTTGTTATATAATTAATATATAGTATAATGCCACTATATACTGTTGACTACACTTGTAACGTCACTGGGAATCAGAAACAAGTATCATGATTCCTTAGTTACAGTTACAAGTTAGAGCTGTATTATTTAGTATTGGTGTATGGGGGTTGGTTTTAAGCTCACTTTAAGTTTAAGTAAAATCACCTGCATTCAAAGCCTGGTTAAAATAGACTCAATGTGACTACTGACTACGTCGGATAAAATAACCTCTTCCTGACAATTATAATCCATTTCACTCGACCATGCACCAGCGCTGACTTAATTATAAGAATTAAGAACTTCAAGAAATAGCATGCTGCACTATCCTTACTCACAATCTTTCCTAAGCAATATTAACATGTAATAGTAACATGTGTAGTATCCTATTCCCCTCATTAATAATACCAGTAAAGCACACTAGACTCTTTATCATATGCACCTATTACTATTAGTCTTATCAGATAAGATTATGATAAACCTTGGTTAAGGTAACCTTTCTTCGGATCTACAGAGCTTATCTTAAGTGGGTTCTAATTCTAATGTATTAGTATTAGTATTATGCAGTGCAACCTCCAGTCAAGGACATGACACCGGACCAGATAATCATGTCTTTATTCTAAGGTTATCATTACTAATAAAAAAGACGTATGAATCAAATAGAAACAGGTTGGATGTGTTCTACTCAGGTCTACATTAAGACAAAAACTAAACATTTCAGTAAGAACCTTCGTCAGCAGACAGTTAAACACGAAATAATAAAGAGAGGACAGCTCTAGAAGAAGAAAGGGCCTAAATGAGTTGTAATTGTAGGCCTAAAGACGTGACTAGGGCTCTGACAAATTAAGAGGAAGACACGCATATTGTGGCATATTGAAGTGATACTTATTATATAAGTGTACAGTTACAGTGCAACCTCTAGCTTATGACATTTTCCTGCAAACTGCAATCCTTATATTATATGATAAATAATAAAGTCTGAATAATGACATAACTGGTTTCTTGGCCATGTCATTATCAGGAGGTTTAGCTGTAAAGTGTTTCCTAAAAACCACATGGCTGTGGATCATAGAATTTGTTGCTATTAAGACTTTCATTATTAGATGGATCTTTATCATGGCTTACGATATAGAACGGAAATAAAATTTGGAACTTCCGATAAATGGTGTTATTCAAAGTTGTTATCCGGAGGTTGACCTTAATTCATATTATAATAGATGATGGCTCGACTGCTAAAGTGCGTTTGAGTGCAATTCAAGTGAGTTCTATCCATAGTATCAGTAACAGTGGTTCGTTCATTCAACTAGCCTCTTGACTCAGCGAAAGTAAACTCTGCGCAGTGTAAAGCAGTGGTAAACTACTACACATTCATAAGAAAAAGTAAAGGTCACAACTCTTAACTCCTTCATGCTCGACAAGAAATGTATGACTATCTTTATCATTATAATTATAAGAAAAAAAATTGTTATCCAGAAACTGCACTGTCTGTTCAATTTCAATATAGTGTCCACCTTCCAGATAATAACAACATGGACCACGTAACTTCATTTTTTGCTCAATAAAACGAGAGTGCACAAATGCCTTGCTACTGCTTGATACCGAATCAGCCTTTGCTGTTGCTTTGATCTAAATACAGAACAGTAGATGATAAAAAAGTTGCTTTAAATTTTCATCCGAATTAACGCACAATATGATCAATCATACTTTTGTCTTCATGAAGAATAAAACTTTAGAAAAAAAATTAATATAGTTAATAGTATATATAGGATATAGGCTACACAACCATCATGTGATGTAACACACTGTGTTGCCTGCATCCTCATTGCCTTTGTACATCATCTAAAAACGACATAAAGGACTTGCTGAAAATTTGCATTGGTCTCCAATGCATTTTTAGCTTACTCTTTTATAAGTAAAATTAAAGATGATAAACATAAGTCTTGACACATTTCTTAGAAGAAAAAAATACATTTTATTATATAAATGCGTGGAGTATAAAATTGGAATGTTACAAAATCAAAAATATATTCATATATTTATTATAAGATTATTTACAGAAGGAATGTATGAAACAATAGTTAACAATTACAATCACTTAAAAACTAAACTTCACCCATCTGTGTTATCATTCATCATTAAAGCAATTCAATTACAACCAACATAATTACGTGAACAGTCAAGCATGCTATACATCTAGATAATAGAGATTAGATTAATTATTGGTAAGAAGTCAATAATTTTTTAAAAAGAAATGATGCAGTCTTAATCAACCAAATCAAGCATACTGTATACATCTAGCAAACAGCATACTTATACTTATAAGAAGAGAAGAAATCATAAAAACCAAGGAAACAAAAAGTTGTTTTAGTGACACAATCAACAAAACCAGTACTAAAATTTTATAACCAAATAGAGCTTAAATTATACTTATACCTGCAAAGTCAGTTATTTTTATCTCATAGCCTCAAACATGCTGTAAAGGTGAAAAATAAAATTTTATGCAAGCACAAAAAGTTCAGTCACTATCGCAAAATGTTAAAAAGTAAAAAGTTTTCTTGTAAAATATAATAAGTAGTACAATAATTTCTATTAGCTCTCGAAATGACACCATACATACACCATTAACATATAATATAATACATCAATATTATTTAAGCCAGCATTACAAATATTGAATTAAAACATTTCATGATGATATTTTCAAAAATTAAAATGAGTTGATGGAATGATTCTAAGTGTTTGAAGTTATATTAGTAATATAACATTTGTAATATGTACATAAAGATGATATAACAATAAAGTACTATGAATATTTATGATCATAGGGTAAGAATTTTACACTTTTTTTTGTCATTATAAATTATAAAGTACAAAGAAAGTAAAATATGATATGCAGCAAGCCAATGTAAATGGATTCATCAAAATTTCAATGACAACATAACTTTAGTGCATAATCTAGATTTATACATTGACAGCACAACTTCCCAAATAAAGACATCCTAGGGCTATTGAAATATACTGTCATACATCATTTCTTTAATTTCGTTTCAATAATATACAAAGAAAAGAAAACAAAAAAATATAGGACAATAAAAATATTTTACTATTATAGAAAGGTATTCATTATTAAAGACTTGCTACTGCAAGGTGGCACTATCATTAAGCCTCAATTAAAATGTACCCTTCTAAGTTGAACCTCTTTAATTATAAACCTAATCAGGCTTTTTTAAAATTATATGTTTGGAAATAATTAATCTTGCCGCAACCTAAATTATTAAACTCCACCATAATATAGCTCATCATCACTAAATTGAAAATCAAATTCAGATAAATGTATATAATTCAAAATAAAAATGGTATGTTGAAATATATCAACATAAATTAAAAAGACATCATGACATCGGTTAAGCAATTACATCTCCACTACTGCAATAAAAATGAAGGTATAATGAAACACTACTAAATATTTTTTTCTAAGTTCTTATTTTGATGAAATATCTAGTCTTGAATATAGACAGGCATAATGGAAAGTCAGTTATGATAATGATAACACATGTTCAGTATAAAGAAATAGGAAGCATTATATAATTATATTGAACATGTTAGTCAAGGAAATGTACCTAAACCAATGATTGGTAAACATGTATGCGCCAAGCAAGAGTTATAAAAACAAAAACAGCTAAGTAGAGATCACCATAAATCTAGATGTTAAAAAAATGAATCATAGCAATTAAATATTAAAAATAATATTTGAATTTAATGTTTCTCTCTATAACTAAACAAATATAATAAATTTATATATAATATAAGAAATTCTTTATTTCTTTTTTAATACGCTTGACTTGAGCCAAATGAAATCTTCTATACATTCTTTTTATTTTTAAATACTAAAAAAGCAATAAAATCCTCATCTTGACATCGTTAAAATGTTGTTTTTTTTTCATTTAAATATTGACACTAAAATAGCCCAAGAAGGTAAAACTTTGATACATTATTTGATTCATATAATGTGTATATATATATATAAATCACCCAAAAGATGAAAATAAAAGGAGAGAGAAAAAAGGTTTAAAAACCTCATCTCAACCTGATGAATGTAAGTGTAAAGGCAGTAAAAACGGAGACGGCCAAAGCAGTCAAACTGGGCAGGAGTCCAGAAGCCCCAAGCTGTGAACAAATAAAGAAAACAACAAAATAAACTATTAATACTATTAATATAATGAATGAAAAACAATAGCAAATAGTCAATACTTTTTTAGTTTCTAAAATTCTAAAATAAAAACACCATGATACACTAAAGTGAGATATGTATAACGAAATAAATGGTAGAATCATAGTAGTTGTAGCTATATATACACAACTTGCAGCAACTTGTAAATATATTCATTATAATTAAATTTCCATGATATAAGTTAAGTGTTGCTAGATAGGACATCTTGTTTATAATGTGTCCAATATGAGGCAGATATTGACGACCTTATCATGCCAGACTTTACTGTTATCAATCCTCCTTACTAGATCTACATTAATGAACGATTCATTGGTGGCATATTTTTTAGGATGTTTATATATGTTTAGACAGATTAGATTTAATACTTTTTAAGGCCTTGAAGAGTCATCTCAATTTCAAGACTTCAAGACCTGCGTAAGGAGCATGGATATATATAAGAAAGTAAATTGCCACAGAGAATAAACCAAATATAATAGATTCAACTATTAAAACACACATGCCAAACTTCAATAAATCGCGCTTACCGTGACATAAAAATTACAGCGATCGCCTTGGCAACACTCCACACATTCCCAGTCGCGATACCAATCCCTCATGCATTTCAATCCAATTTCACGCTGTCTGTCAGAACATTTTGACGACGTCTCGCAGCTCTTATGGATGAAGTGGATTTTCTCAGATCTAGGCGTCCAAAACGTTGGAGCTATACAGAAGAAAAAGAAAATTAGGTGAAAGCAAAGTAAAGGGAGAGGTGTAAAATACAAGAGTGAAAGTGAAATGATATACATTTCTGTAGTCTTTATCATCTTAAGCATAATAATGCATATATTATCATTGCAATATGGTATTATAATCATATATTTCAGAATTCTTTGAGATTTTTTTTATAAGTCAGGACTGACAATCACCTAAAATAAAGGAGACTAAAGACGACTAAGAATAAAGGACCAATGAACGTAAAAATTAAGAAAAGTCACAAAATAGTAAATTGTTGACATGTCAGCACATTCATTGCCCTACAGTAATAGATGAATTTATTATTCAATAATATACAAAAAATATTTCAGCAAATACCACACTACATTTAGTCTATCAGTATAAAACAAAAGCTTCACTCCCATTTATTAAAGTTAGATAGAAAATTGAAGATTTCAAGGCAATTTTCAGGAATTTAGTATTGACACGACATAATCCCAAAAAATTCAGTTGGCAGCCTAGTTCTAAGAGTATTGTTGTATATAAAAAGAATATCATAATGTTGACAATAACACTAACATAGCACTTTATACTACCAGGGCTGCCACAGAGATTTGGTCAAATTCACTGATTTTTTTCGCGAGATAAAAGTATACATAATATGCGCGTACAATCTGAATAAACAGAAAAAAGTTAATTTATAACCCCATTTTAAGTCTTAAAACATACATAAACAATAACAAGCAAAATAGTTATAAAATAGAA
>JAUEKR010003798.1:0-11494 GCA_031762895.1 Corambe burchi
AGAGAGAGAGAGAGAGAGAGAGAGAGAGAAGGAGAGAGAAAAAGAGAGAATGATAATTCTATTAAATTATGTAGAATTATCACTACTTTACTTTAATCATTTCAACAGCCACAAAAGACAAAGAAAACGATATTAATAACTTATTTATACTTAAGATTACAATAGATTATCGGACGTATCCCCTTTGTATTGTATAACATGGACTGCACATGAGTATTAGTATGAATACTGTATTATAACCTCTACTACTTCTACTATGATGTATCGTAATTATGCAGTATATATGTGTAAATTATATTGTGACAGAAAAGTTTATTCCCATAATACACCAAGTTGACTACTATTTCAATAGGAAGATAATCTGATTACATAAATAACATGAGCTCGAAGTTTTCTTGAACTTGAAAGGAAATTTGCAACCAATTACCAATGCGTGCCTCTACCATCTAAACCTACTCTATACTACTCTAGCTATTATTAGTGGCTGTGTCACTCACATATTATAGGGTAAAGAAGTTAACTGTGTGCTATAAATATAATACTAATACTACTACTACTTCTACTACTACTACTACTACTACTACTACTACTACTACTACTACTACTACTACTGTGTAAAGTCTATGTGTAATTGAACTTCACACCTGAAATATATGACAAGCAATCACTTGTGTACTCTAATCTACCAATTTGACGGTACTTTATCTTATCGACACATGATGTTGTATGAACAAGTTCAATGATTCAATAGCGATTACAATAATAAGATATATCACAATGAAATAACCTAGAGCCTCCGAAATTGGGACGGCTATAGAGTATAATAAGGTATTAGAAAATCATTTCTTTTACATCGGTTTTATCGATTACAGAATAGAAAGTAAAAGTAATAAAATGGTGCGTTGCATTACATTTCAATCGAAACAATTATTGCTGTTAGTGATTTCGTTCCTATTTGCTGTGTTTGTTCGTTACAGAGGGTCCTGACAATAAAGATTTCTCTACACGAATAGGCCTATCTAATACTAATACCGCCTTCAGCAAGATAAACTTACTAATTGACCACTTCATGATAATGAAGAATATATACGTTTGTCAAACAATTGTTACCCCCAAGCCTAATTTCAACAATGAAAGTAGATTCCAATGTACAGCATGTCACTAAGTAAGTCACTAAATCCCTACTTTCAACTTTTTTTTCGTTAGCCTATAACTCTAATTTAGATTTATAATATTTATAGTTAACAATATATACGGCATAGTTAATAGTATTTGTATACATGTATACACTGTGATTGTTCCAATAAAAGTTAATTTTCCCATTCAATATTATTATAATAATATGTTGACGTAAAATTAACCTAATGGAAGTGGAAGTCCAAAGAGGTTAAATGCACGTTGTAGAGCCTCTCTAAAACCCTCGCATAAACATAAACCACGCCGGTAGTGGTAGCTATAACTATAATTATAAAGCCCCGGGTTAAGTGATGTCGCTATTTATTGACAATTTAGTAAATTAGTAGAGACTTACTACTGGATTACTGCAATAACCAGGCAGTATTACATTCATTATAATTATTCACTTTCAATTCTTATCCAACTCACTCTAACCATACCTCATCAGATTTATGATGATAATGATAAATACTAATACTATACACACTCTATCTCTCTCTTGGTCTATCTAGACCTAGAGTCTAGTCTTATTGCAAGATGGCTTAGGAAGCCTAAAACTATTTATTTTTTAGATATTAAACGCCTGACTGAAAATTACGCATCATTTTGACTAATAATTAAGACTGATAAAACTAAGAATAATACATTTGGTTATATTCCAAATATGTAACCGGATGAAGTTTCAATTCTGAATTATCCGAGTATAGAAGATAGAAGAAAATCCTTTTTGTGACGAATTAAAACTATATAACTCTCCTTTTGGTATGCATGTTGCAATGAAGCAAGGTTTAATTCCATTATGAATTATTTCCAATCGAGCTAATCACGAGAACACCATGACACGTCATAATCATGTTCTTCCTGAAGTTGCAGAAAGTAATCCTAAATGGAACCAATATAAATAAATAGGCCGCACACAATTAAGTATAATTATAATCCATTCGAAATCCAAAGAGGATGTGAAATAAAAAGTAAAAGCAACAATAGAAGTCGCATACAACGAGGTTGGTTGGACTGCCATTAGGATCTCGGTGAATGCGATGTCTAAGAAGAGAAATAAGGTTAGATGAATTTTAATGCCTCCCGTATAACCGACTTTTCGTTAAATGCGGTTTTACCACAGTATCATACAAGAACGAAAGCTATCTATCTTTTTCATAAAAGTGTAACAACTAATACTATATTGATAGTGATAAAAGTTTTAGTGCAATCTATAGACTAAGTAAATGGTATATCTTGATCAACCTCAGAGGTAACAACTACAATGACAGGTCCTGAATAGCGACATTATTGTGATTACCGTACTACTAGCACTATAGTACCATTTTATACACCACAGTCATAAGTACCAAGTGAAAACTGAATAACCCCAAAATAACTACATAATCCAGCAATCCCAGACCATGTCGTTATTGAGTAGTTCATTTGAGGGTTTTCAAAACTTGTGCATGCTACAGTGAGACAAGCTAACTACTACAGAAAAATGCCATGATCCAGACAGTAAACACTGATAACTTTTGTCAATACTTAAGTTTTAAAGACAAACAAATCACAATGACAAGACATAAATATAATAAAAACACAAATATTATATTCAAACCAAAGAGATTTTTTATTATTTATAATATATCATGTGTATATTTAAATCAAATAGTATTCATTTCACAATATAATGAATTTCATTCAGTAGGTCTGTACACTTTCTTTTTTTGGTAGTTTTTTTTTTCAATTGGCATTATTAATTATAATACAATAAGTATTACATTATTTTCATTTCTCTAGTCGGAGACAATTATTACTATAAAATGGACACTGCAGCAAATGTCCTCAATAGAATAGTGACATTCAGTCATCAGTATTATTTTTACAGACACATTTAAATACAATATATGATAATGCAGGATAATTAATGATAAAACATCAAAAATACACATATATGTTATAATAATAGATAATATTTAACGGAAACCATCTGTATGATTAAAAGTGAATTTTGCACAAATATTTGAGAAGAACACTTGAATTGTAGGTAAGTAACATGTGTACATTATTTTATCGTTAATAATCATTAGCAGTATGAACACTTCCCTGCGTGGAGATAAAATAAGACTAGTATGCCCATCTGAAAACTTCAAAATTAATTTACAAGAGATACAAAACAGAAGAAAAAAAAATAAACAAACAAAACAAAACCAAACTTGATTTATCCCTGAGATCAAGTGCTGGTGGGGGGAATATTTTATAAAAAACACACGAACAGTTGGCATTTTATTGTAATTTTTAACAATCATGTTCAACGGACACGCTACTGAATTTACCTTATGCTGTATTTAAAAAAAGTTATAAATGATAATGGTTATGGCACAAAGTCAAGCATGAAAGATATTTTACATTATAATTCACAACGGACCTGTGAGGGAAAAAAGATGCGTATGATTCAAATAAATGATTTGCAAGGTCAAAACAATTTGTGCAAAAATTCACCTCAAACACAGATGGAAAATGTAGAGGTTCATAATTAACTATTTCTAAGAATTAATCAATAAAAGAAGGAAAAAACAAGGCAGAATGTCTATGGTAAATAAATGATTAAAATTAAGTAAAAACATTTCAGCCATCAGATGGTATTCAAATGAAAAACTATGCATTAATTAAACGCTTTCTCAAATACATAGAAATAGATCGAAATCAAAATTTGAGCCAACGTAAACACACCAGCAAAATCAATCAAGGAGCAACCATACAGCGAAGTTGAATAACAATAATAACACACACTGCATTAATGATTAAAGCACCCAGCAAAATCTAAAAAGTAAAAATTATTCAAACAGATAGTCATTAACACCAATCAAACTAAAAAAACAAACACAACAATACTATATAAAATAAAATGATTTACAATTTACAAAACGTAAAAACAGCACACACACAAGTAGTCCACTTTCATAGCTTACACCGATCATTCTCAATTTGATTAAAAGAGTAAAGCTAAGCTTTTAATTTCGAGTCAATCAAAACTAAGAGCTTAGCTCGTTTTCAACAACAACAGTACAGTAATATTGAAATAATCATAAGTTGTTTTCTTTTTACAATTACAATGTACAGAGATTGCAAGGACAGTGTTTTATTTTCTGTGAAAGACTTGACGGTAAAAACAGCCAGTACCATGTTAAATGAAGTGCAATGTGGAAAATTGGTGGATTTTTTCATCATTTTACAAATTATTAAAGGTTTAAAAAACAGTTAATATTTATAGATCATGTACAATTCCTTGATTAAAACTAGCAACTAGGTAAATAATAATAACAATACAATGCACGGATGGGTGGGTGGATTAAATAAATGATAGACAACAATGATGATATCGGATGACAAGATGGAGGAGGCGTTGTGGGTAAAATGAACCATGCTAGTTAAGATTAAAACATTCCAGCCGAGATGGAGACATCATTTTCAAGGTATGATTAGCACCTTTTGCGAAAGCAGTATCAACAAGATTATCACATCAGTAGTATATAAAAAGCTGTTGTCTTTTTAAAAAAATCAATAAACTTTACAAAGTCAATATAATTGTTATAATCCTCCTCCATAGTATTTTTTATTATACACAATACTTTTATAATACAAAACAAAAATTATGATGGGATCAGTATGAGTCGAAAATGGGCTGAAGTGTAATTCTCAAAAGTAAAATTTTAACAATAAAACTACAAATGAAGATGATTATAAGTGCGGCGACAAGATTGTAACAATTTAATGGCGTAATGGAACTAGGAGTTGTGCGAAGTCAAAAATGGTGGATAAGTTCTCGTTCGTACCAAACAAAACAGGTGATGATTGCAACATAACATTAACATACATATGATCATATACAATATATATATAATACATGCTCTATAACATCATATTTAACATACAAGTACAAGTAAATACAATTGTTAATAGCTAGACGTTCAACATCAACATGAAAGTAAAAATCTGAATGGCATAACAGTGAGGCAACATGAATTAATATCATCATTGTTTCAAAATAACTGCTAAAATAATGATTTATCACAGCTAAGACGTGAGAATTTGACTCACTTTAGAACTGCACCCCACCTAGTACAATATACATAATGTCGCAATATAATTAATTACATAAATCTAAAAAGTAAAATTACAAAGTAAAATATATTACAGGAATACAATCAACAATCAATTAAGCAGGTGCATGTTGTACAATGTCAATGTTTAGTCTGCCATTTCAAATGAGATCAACTCTCCACTCAATGGAAAAGTATCTTAAAAAATATAACTGCAAAATTCACTTTCACGTTTACAAGATGCTTTGGGTTACGATGTAAAACACAGAGATTATATATAATAAAGGAACAACAATAAAAAGAATGAGAAAAGACAGATACCTCTGCGACTCAAATTAAAAACAAGTTAAGGTGATACACTAGAATAAAATCTAAATTACAACAACAAAAGACACATTTTCAGAAAACATAGGACAAACGTAAAGACTGTTAAGTACATATAATATAATAAACAAACAATTTTTTGACAGAACCAGTCCAATTAAATATTAATAACTGGCTGCGACTAGATCCTAGTAATCGCTAGGTCTCAAAATGAGTGATTTTAATTCCAAACATACAAACAAGGGCCAAGAAAATATTGATTGACAGAGATTTTGAAACTTTAGTTTGAAAGTTTTATGAATGCAAAGAGTGACTAAAGATATATAATATAGAAGATAAAACGAATAAGAAAAATAAAGGGAAATAAAATGGGCAGAGCAATCTAAGAAGACCAAGTAATATAAAGCAATTTGATGTGATGAATCATATATGAAAATAAATGCACATACCTTTATCTAAAACAAACAAATTTTTTTACAAAGAATACTGCGCATATATTGGTCGTAAAATTTTGGCTGAAAATTCTTGTGAAATAAAGCAAATGAAATGTTTACAAATTGAAAGAGAATTGGGGACTTGTGAACCAACATTTAAGATTGATAAAAGCATACATATATAAATATGTGGCACTTCCATTGCTTGCCCTTTGGTAAAATAAAAACTTAATCAAACAAATTCCCATCTAGAGAGAAAAAACAACAACCCACACATACACTTAAAAAATAAAGAAATTATTCGTAGAGTGATCACTTAATATGAACAAAATACACACACACAAGCAGAGCACAACATAATAATACTCCAACCAATGATATGGTAAGCTCCTATTTTTGAAGTTAGTTCTGATGTGGAAAATATACATTTCTACAAATTTTGCTGTCATCCATAATAATGACTGGCTAAAAAAGAAGAAGAAAAGACATGTTAAAATCTGGAACGAAAAAATACATGAATGCAAAAAGGTCCATTTCCAGTTTTCAGACAACCACACACTCCATCAGCTACGCCATGGCAGGGATAGGAATGTCATGAAAAGTGCCCTGGTGCATCAAACCATTGGCCATGTGCATCTGCATAGACCGGCGGGCGAGATAGTTGGCATTGACAACCCCTTCGTGAAGGTGGACGTCACGGTAGCTGCCATTGGTATTGTCCTGAGCGGGAAACAAAGCCCGGGCCGGATTGAAAGGTGAACGCGATGATGGAATGTGTCCGGATGAGATGTTCCCACGCGGTGTCAGATGTTGGGCGGATGGTGAGGAGGAGGATGATGATAGGTGAAGACCCTTGTTCATCAAACGAGGTGGAGATATGCGGCGGTTCTGCTGGGGATGACGCATATAAGACACTTGAGGAGATGGCGTGAATGACCTAGGACTATAATCAGTAGATGGAGTAGATTGATTACTTTGAGCAGGTAAGTGAAGTGGAGGGCTTACGGACATGGGTCGCTCCGGAGTCTTTGCAGGACTAGGACTCCTTGAGGAATAGGCCTCATCCTCTGACGGAGCTCTCGGACGAGTCGTCGTCAAGCGGAACACTTCTTCGTCGATAATCTCAGAACCGATACTGCCTTCCTCACCAATACGCACAGAAACTACACCTGGATCGACCCAGATGGTCAGCTCTGTTCTTCCAAGAGTAGTAAGCGCAATCTCTGCACGTTTGAGTCCTTCTACAACGGTGGGGTCGATACATTGTCCATTGATACGCAGACAACGATATCCACTCCCGCGATTCGGGTTACTGGGGTACCAATTTTTTTCATACCGAGTGATTAAGAGCTCAGTAAGGATGGTTACAAATGATGCTAGTTTGCCTTCAGGTACAACTTTGTTCCCTTGTTTCCGAGTTCTGAGGGCAATCCGGTGGAAAGTCTCCACGGCTTTGTCAATTTCTTTTCTCATCACTCAGCTGGATTTAGTAACAACGTTGGAATTACAATGAGCCAAACACACACACCTAGAAAAAATACATATGGGAGGTGGGAGGGGGGGGGGGTAAAAAAAGAAAAGAAGAAAATGGATTAATCGCATTACCATATTTAATGCAAAAATTGATCGCTTAACTTATATTTGATCCTAAAATTGCTATTCAACCAAATTCCACAGCATGCATATAGATAATCATAGCAATACTAAAAGGTGGGTAGAAAATGTAATAATTGCAGGCTTATATTCCTCCCTCTATAAACCTTTCACCTAGTTAAAAAAAAAATAACCATGAGCAGGACCGCAGTGCAACATATATAAAAAAAAGATTCATTGTTCATGTACTATGTAGTCTTAGTTTCGCAGATCTTTGTCCACATTTTCTCAGACTGACACAAAGAATAGTGTATACTTACAAGACTTTAATAGCAAAGGCAAAGGCTAGGCTAAGAGTATCCATAAATTTCACATCTATATATAGTAAAACTTAGACTATAACTAAGTCAAGAATACTCATTTTCAATATAAATCAATGGAGGTCAAGATAAATGTAAGATGGAACAATGTATGTAAACGTTGAGGATCAATTTATATGTTACATTTTGTTACACAAAAAAATGATAGAAAACATCCCAAGATTCATATTTTATAACGTTAACTTTATCCTTATCCTGCTCTTCCCAACAATAGACGCCTACACTAGACCTAATACAAATAATAGTGATTCTTCATTCCTTCATTGCAGTTAAAACTTAAACCTAAAAGAAAGACATTCTTTCTAGACTAAGACAAAGACTACAATAGTAACAGGAAAAGGATGATAAATAACAAATTGATAAGAAAACAGACATTATAGAGGGTCTAGTCTGAATAAATTTTAATCATACATTGTTAACATGAATTCAGTAATTCAGTATGGTATTGTGGCTTTGTGACATAGATTGGACTATTGGACTAATATTTACACTTAGTTTCAGTTACATTTAGTATATAGACGGTTTCCTGACATTTATCAATCAAGTTCAACGAATTCAGTTGTGCATATAGACTAGTCTAGATCTAGAATATCTAGACTTAATAATATAGTTATAGACTAGTTATAGACTTATAGACTTATAATAGGTCTTTATAAAACAATGATATCTAGACTCTATATTCTAAAAAGATAAGACAATGAAATATATCTTGATAGAGATACACAACAGCTAGTCTCTCTAGACTAGGCTAGATTTACCTACCAAACAAGTTAAGTCAGCACATTGGTTTTAAGTAGATATAAGTCTCTCTAATCCTTGACGGAACGAAGCGATCCCGAACGGAACTGACCTAACCACCCTCGCGGCGAGGACAAAGACAAAGAAAATCCTAGATCCCACCGACAGACGATATGACCTGTAACTGATGTGTTTAAATGTTTTATATTAGAGAATGTTACGTTTATGTCAGTTCCTCAGTTTATGTATTAGGTTAATAGATATATACCGATATCCAGATTAGCTAGAAAGAAGGGAAAAGAACATTCTGTGAACACTAAATTCTAAACAATTTGGTAGTGATCCAGATGGCACTCAACCTTCGTTTAGCTGAACTCGACTCGCCCTCTAATCCTTCGCCTCGGTCAATGTACAAGTATGGTAATAAATTATTATCATCGTTAAAACGTATTTAGTATATAATTCAACACAAATAAACACTCACCGAATTCTGATACAATGCCAAATGGGGACTTGATATATATTTTTATGAACAAATAATGCACACAAACAACCACGCACACAGTTAAAAAAGAAAAATAGTAGCGAAGTGCTACGTTGTCGTCTTCATTTTCGAGTAAACTCTCGTCAGGTCGGTTCGCTTATTTTGTTCAGAGCTGGTATACGTGAGAGCCAATGGGATCAGCTGAACTGCGTGGGCTTTACGCTACGCTGAGACTATCCTCTCTTTTCATTGGTTCAGCGCTTAACGCAGACAATGATGTCATCTCACCGACTTGCTCGCCAAGCAAAATTGTAAACAAGGTTAACCATAACAATTGTATTAATTCGGAATTATTTTAACAAATTCCATGATTTAGTTACATTTATTCATCTTTAATACAACTAATACATCCATTCTAAATAATGAAATAAAATTGACGATAAAATACACTTGATTAAAAGCAATATGACTTCGTTTTTACAATGGAAACTAATCGCTCCCTAACCGAGCCTCAATCTATTTTCGGTACACGCTTTCTCACCGCCTACTTTAATCTAAGGTTAACCTTCAGAAATAAGGACACATAATAACATAGGTAGACTAATAACATTCCAGGTTGATAGACCCAAATCTACGTAAAAGTAAAAGACAATGATAATGATGCTATAGCCAGAATTCGGTTGCCCTATATACTAATATAATTGATGGTTGGTCAATCTTATTAACGTGTTCACCATAAGTATGCCAATCAACCTGATAGGGGGGAAAACTGAGTAAAATGCGTAACTTAAAATACCTAAGATTATGAATATAATTAATTATTGGAATTGGAACGGCATATTACAGTATTAACCTTATTATAATATTATCCCAAGAATTAATTACTACAAGTTTTCTAAAAACATTTTAATATGAATATATTTTTTGTACATTATAAACACTATTTTAACAATAACATCACGCCAAGAACAATATATATGTAGGCCTACTTCTGGTACTACATAATATTTTCTAGTTGATAATATTGTAATACAATTGAAGTACATGCATAGGTCTAATAAAAATATTATTTCTACTGTAATTGCTGGCAGCAGCATCATGGAAACAATTATGTAGGCGTATAGAAATCATTTTAGTTTGTTGTGCTACATTTTTAAAAATTCTGTAAATGAGTATTTAGAAAAACATAACTCATAAACTGTTAATAGGTAATATTTCAACGCGCGTTGTTTTTTTTTTCTTTCGTTTTGACTTTTGACGGTTATCTAGTTGTGTTTAGTTTTGGAATAGGTCCTATGCCTATTACTAAACATTGTGAATATAAAGATCTAATATCGGAACACATTACAGTTGATTTATTCTCTCATAAACATGTTTATATTATCATTTGATGGTTTTCGTCTAGATCGATCTTTCTATATTTTGTACTATCCTTATTCTTAGTTGTTTTGTTTTTGTTTTTGTTTTGTTTGCTATTGCTTGGTTAGGCTTGCGTTTTAGTTCATTTTGTTTTGTTGTTTGTTACTTGCTATTACATATACAAAGCAAAGATTCATGAGCTAGAAGCATATTATTATGATCAATTGTTTTGTTGCGTTTGCGTGTGTGTAATTTATTTGTTTCGTTTTGCTATGCTGCTCATTATTCGTTACAATAATTTTTACAAAGGTTGAATATCTGAATTAATCATAATTTGCTTCGTTTGATATACAATGATTACCATCTTTGATTTTTTTACCACAATCCTGCAATGTTCCATGTTCAGACTTAAGACATGACGTTCATTTTATTCTTCTTATTTAACTGTTTTCAAAGTAAAGATAAGATAATATTTTATTGACACTTATATGATGAAATACTATCTCTAAACATACCTAGGTACTTATTGTTAGAAACTACGCACTCAACATTAATAATTGAAGATTATCACATGACCCTATTGGCCCTACTATAAAACATGAATATGAGCGTGCTCTAATATTTAAACAGCTAATTCAATGATCTTCAAATGAATAAATTATATTTTTTTTAAATAATATACAAATGTTACAATTAATCTAAAATTAGTAGGGATGCTTATTCACTAGTTTAATGCCAGAGCTACTATTTTTATTTCTTCTTCTATTACTACTACTACTACTTCTACCACTACTACCACTACTACTACTACTACAACTACTACTATTATTATTACTACTTCTAATACTACTACTTCTACTACTACTACTACTACTGCTACTTCTACTACTACTACTACTACTACTACTACTACTACTACTA
>JAUEKR010003909.1:0-11488 GCA_031762895.1 Corambe burchi
CCACAAAAAAAAAACAACAACAAAAAAACAACAAACAACAACCAAAAACCAACAACTGAACAATCAACCAGAAACAACTAACCAAAGGAAAAAGCTCACAAAAAACCCAATGAAAACAACAAAAAAGGTAACTCACTCACAAACACAGCCTAAAAACCAAAACAACACCAAAAGCAAACAAAACAGTAAAAAAACAAACAAACTAAACAATGTAAAAAGCACAAACAAAAACAAAATGAAACAACAAAGAAGAAACCCCGAAACAAAATAAATGATAAAAAAGAAAGCATGAATGAAAGCCTTAATTAAACAAAACTTAACAAGTTACCAATGTTGTTCTATTAATGGCTGTATCAGTGTTTTCTTTGTAGATCTGTGGTCTAGTGGTAAGGCGCTAACTTGAAACAGAATCTTGGGTTCGGATCCACCTAGCAACAACACAAAGTTGAGACCTATGATAAGGCTCTTTACACACATTTTCTCACCGATGTTATGAGTACCTGGCTATATATAGGGTTTCAAAATTATCAGAACCATAGAAATATGCGCCATAGAAGGCAGCTCTTCTGAATGCTCCACGAAGAGAGTTGTAGACGGTACTGGAATACCAAGGCCTATCTGAGTTGTAAATGATGTGTAAAGAGCCTTGAAACATGGTGCGTGTCGTGGTGTATAGATACAATGTTTTCTTTGTTATTTATTTTGTTGCTTTTTGTATCTGATTTGAACCCATTGACCTTTGGTTGAAAGATTGTAGACATATGAATAATTCATTCGTTAACAAAGACGTCTACATTTAAATCCACCTGTATGAATTAAGATATAATCTAACATGGCAGATATTGTTTTAAATATTATTGGTTATGGAGCATTAGAAAGGAGCATATCCATAATTATATATCATTGACGTGCGAAAGAAAAACAAATAGAACAAATTTTCGTTTAAGTGGAAAGTGATGATGCATCTAGAGTTCCCCATAATTGTTTGTTTTATTTTATTTTATTTTAAATAAAAACTTAATGTGAACATCTATATATAGTGATATCCCACTTATTTTTAAATACCCTAAGTGCTTTACAAAGGTGTCTCCGACAGGCTTGCTCATTACAATACATCTCAATCTCTGGTGGAGCATACAAAAGAGCTGCCTGAAAGGCGCATCATTCTAGTATTCTGACTATATCCATCTCTGCCTATGGCCGAATTCTCATTAAACCTGAGTGGAGTGAGGAAAATGTGAGTAAAAAAAACAACATTTCCCAATGATTAAACTCTAAACCGCCGATATGCGGATTCGAACCAGCGACCTCTCGATCACTAGCTGAGTGCCTTATCATTAGACAACAGAGCCACAATCGTTAACTTGTCTAACTGTTGATTTTAATGGCTACTTTATTATTGTCTAAATTTCATGATGATTAATTTGGACATCTATCTCAATATACTCTGTCAGTTATATTTAATCTTTATATTTTATGATATCCCTGAAGGGAATTTTGTCATTTTTTTTTTTTTGTTTTGTTTGGAGTTCACCCTAAACCAAGCGTCGCTAATGTTCAGCGCCGCCAACGTAAGCAATATGTGTAAATAACTGTGGCTTAGGTGTTAACCACAATGATTCGAATGGGAATCGAACCAATAACCCTATGATCCGAATACCAATACCCTAACTGAATGACTAATATTGTATGCAAATTGTTCAAGGTTAATTGATTTAGATAGTACACAAATAATGGATACATGAAAAACATAGATAAAAGCTACTAAAACCGTTTTCTAGTTTTATCAATCCCGTCATCTCTCAGAATACATATCCGTCTATCGTCCATCTTTCTTTCGTTTTATCTTTCCTATTAATCTCTAGTCATTCCCTTACCCCTTTTCATAGAAG
The DNA here is from genome assembly GCA_031762895.1 of Corambe burchi. Lineage (NCBI taxonomy): Eukaryota > Metazoa > Mollusca > Gastropoda > Nudibranchia > Onchidorididae > Corambe > Corambe burchi. The sequence continues at coordinate 1,893 of JAUEKR010003909.1, forward strand.
CATTCCAATTTTGACACCTAGTTGAGATCTGCCCCGATAATGGTAAATGCGATTAACCCTTGTCATACCTAGTCCAAGTAGACTATCATTATCTTCTACCGTACCGTTCATAAATGGGATTAACCCTTTGTCGACGAACCAACTGAATATATTATATTTCCCATACACATATTATAGTCAAAACCATGTACTGACAAGTCTAAAAATATATTATGTATTTTATTTTTTCTTCATCTTTATTATGCTCTTTTCTTATCTTCTTCTTTTTCTTCTGTCTTCTTTACTTCCTTTTTATATTTTATGCTCTCTTTTTTCCCTTTTCTATTTCAATTTTTTGTCTACTATTTTGTTATTATGCTTCTTCCTTTTCTTATTGTTTAGCTCTATTTTTAAGGATTTAATCCTTTAGTCAAAGGCAAATGAATGATAATCTGATGACATTGGTTATATTTTTATGTGAGAGTAAGTGCGTGAACATGTTAACACCATATTATGCATCAAAATTATGTAATGTTACCGACAATCTGCTACTACTGCAAGTTAATATATTATGTCTGAAGAAAATGATCTTATCCCCACCTCACATCGCTCTTCATCCCGTAAAATAGGTTGAGATTATATTATATCACCCCCCCCCCCCTTCATCAGCTCCCACTCCTTCTCTTCCCTCGCCTTCCATCCCCCTCTCCACACCATTTCACGCAAACATAAAAGTTGAAATTATAATATATTATTATTATCTACCATATCTACCGTTCTTTAGATATTGCGATGTTTTTAGTGAATTCTAGAAGATAATAGTCCATTACCTATGATGGGTCAAAGCCTATTTTTGGCAATTTCCGTATCTTTACAATAGATCTATGTTTATAAATGATATGTTTATCCCACTTTTGTGTTTCTCAAATGGAAGAACAAAGAGAACTAAGCCACCTAGATCATCTATTATGATATCCATATCCATAACCGTATCCAGTATCCATGTTTACATCCATATTACCCGTTTAAAATCTAAAATATAAAATGCGTCGTATGATTTCAAATTGATTTAGACGTTTCTGTAAATTTGGCGTTTTATTTGCATGAAGAAATGCGTCATGCGTATTAGATTTATTTGACTTATTCATTGCTTTGTATTCTTTCAAACGAATGTTTTGGACTGTTTCTTTTTCAAAGTTTTCCTCACCAAATTTGATGCGTTTATGATATTATCGTACTCACTGTAGGTACTGTCTAATGAATGGATTTATTATGAGAAATGGCGATTCTCTGTGATTTTCAAACATTCAAAGAGGCACAACTATTAAATTTATTGATAAGATCACCATAAATAATGCTTGTATAATTAATTATAGTGTGACCATGTTCGTCAACAGCAATACTCAACTAGTTGAGTCAGTTGGTATATTGAAAGAAGAATAAGAAGAGAAAAGAAATTTTATGTACCAAAGCAGATATTTTAAGAAATGACTTTTTAAATCTTATTGATCGCTTTAGAGTTAGTGAACACAATCCTCTTTTAGTTGTATCGTACACTTTTAGATGGTTATAATTTATTCAAGGTTAAATTGAGACCAATTTTATACTTTACTACTTTAAGAAAAGAGTATGCAATTTCCAGTATAATGTCTCTCCGTACCTTGACACTATTGAATGTAATGAAATTTGTCATGTCATATGATCTAGGAGCAATCAAATTGAGGAAGAAAACAAACAAACAATAAAATTAAAATAGCAACAAAATAGCCACGAACATAAAGACAGACAAATAAAACAAAACATCACTAATGAACAGCCTTCCCCCCCAAAAAAAAAACTCAAAAAAAAAACAAACAAAAAAACAAAACAAAACAACACACACACATGACATTGTGAATATAAATTGATGCCATTATACTATGTGTATTTATGCTTCCACGGTTTTTATTATGTAAGGAGTACCACTATAATATATAGACAATCATTTTGATCGCTATGAATGTGTTTGGTACTAGAAGTATTACCTTACTATTATAGATAAGTTTTGACATAATTTGCTACAGTAATCCGGGGAATTATGACTATAATATTATTGAGTAAGAATAGAATTCCATTTATTACGCACTTTGTAGTTGTTTCATTGATTCATCGCTGTTTATGATAAAATATACTAATTCTGATACTAAAAGGCTAGTAATAAAGTAAGCTCTTCATAAGCAATAACAATTATGAGAGAGGTACTTATCCTCGGTTTCCATTCTGCAAGCAAAAAGCACATATTTCTGATCTCTTATGGATAGAACGCTAATCTATTGAAGGTTACTTCCCATGTCTCATTGACTGGTACCTCTTTTTAATACCCGAGTGAGGTGAGGAATGTGTGTAGAATTACTTCCCAAGTATATATTTCCGCTACGTGAATTCAAACCCAAGTCCACTCGATCAAGCGGTGGGTTCCTTGCCACTTGATCACAGAGCCCTTTAGTAAATTATTATTATAGAATCGGTCATAATTTGCTACCGTAATCCAGGGATTATGAGTAAGGTCAGACATTGTCCTATCAATAATACGCTTGGCAGTTATTTAATTGATTAATAGAGGGATTGACAAGTGATAGGCATGAGAATATTAATTGTGATATTGATGGTTTATAACTGTGATAATGATATCTTTATATATCTACTTAGGATATGGGCATAATGGATTATTTATTTATTATTTATTGTAGTCATGAATTATAATCATCTGTTGATATCAAATAACATGATGTCTATTGCAGAATACTATATAATTTTCTGGGAGTAGTTTAGTAAAGTATTATTAATATATATTTTTGTAATATCAAATCATGGTATAGACATTATAGATTATTTATTTGATATTTATTGTAATCATGTATTATAATCACCTGTTGGTATCAAATAACTGGATATATTATACTATAGAATAATACTATTATATTTATTCTGGAAGTTATTTAGTATAATATTATTAATATTTTTTGTAATATCTAATTATGGCATGGACATTATAGATTATTTATTTAATATTTATGGTAATTATGTATAATGATTATGTCTTAATATCGAATAACTGAATATCTATCATAGATGACCCTTCTACTTCTATTCTGGAGTTTACTTACTGTAACATTTCTGCTTCCATTCATGGGTATATTATGTTATCATGAAGACATTTAATATATACAATATATTCCAATCGTTGAATCCGGTATGGCACTGTCATGATAAAAATGTTCTTTCGAAATGTGATATAGCTCTTTATCGATGAACATTGTCTGTACAAGTAGTAATGTATTGATATGAAACGACTGTGTGACGGTTTGTCATCGCTTTGAAGTAATATCGTATTCGGTTTTTGAAGTGACGATGTATATTATTAATTCGTAATACCTTGTGATATATACAACCTTATGTTTGTTTATTTTGTATCGTTGTGAAGCTTACGTGCTTCTGAAAAAGTCAAAACAAATTAATAGAATATGCTAATACAGCCAAGCAAGGCAAAAGCGATTTTAAAACAAAAAACAAAGGTAAAAAAAAATCACCAAAAAAGTAAGAAAACGTACATGATTCAATTGTAAACAACAACGATAGAAAAATGTCGAAAGGGATAAAAAGCAACAACAAAAGAAAGCGAAGAATAATAGTAAAATAAGAAATGAAATCAAACTTAGATCAGAACTATACATACCTTCTTATGTAGCAACACCCTATTAATTGAATCGTCTCCCTTTGCATACAGTTCGTTATCCCCATTTATTTTCAATGTTCAACTCACCATCTCGTTCTTCTTACTTTTTTTGTTTTTTCTCTTCTTCCCTCTTTATATCGTTCTCTTTCTCTTCCTCCTTCTCTATATTTTTCTCTTTCTCTTCCTCCCTCTCTATCCCTCTTCATCTTTCTCTTACTCTTCCTCCTTCTCTATCTCTCTATATCTTTCTCTTTCTCTTACTCCATATTTATTTCTCTATATCTCTATCTCTCTCTCTTTCTCCCTCTCTCTCTTTCTTTCTCTCTCTCTGTCACTCCCCCTCTTTCTCTATCTCTTTCTATGTCTGTCTTCCTGTTGAAGCAACCGGAACCTTGTTTTGTATTGTTTTTACTATAGAGAAGTTTATATATACTTTGGAGCTGGCAAACAAATTGCTGGAAACTAGAATTTTTATTTTTAGCTTCATTGTTTCCTACCAAATGTCTAGTTTTTCACTATTTCTTCGCTCTTCCAATTAAAAGACTTCAATGTACTTAATGGTTTAGTATTATACCCAAACCATTCATTTAACCCTAATCTATCGAACTGAGTGATTAATGATTTGGTGAGTCATGACTACTGCTACTGCTGTGTGTCCCCAAACACTGTGTCCGATTTAGTCATCAATAGGACGTGAAGAATCCAAGGACACACACACACACACACACACACACACACACCACGTCACTGTCGTATACCTATGGGTGGGACATCTTCATCAATGCTAGCAGCTTTGGCCATAGAGAGACTGGACAATTTTCCATTTTTTCGAATGACTTATTGTACTGTATGGAGAAACGAAAGTGGCCATAGCAAAACTTGTTTCAAGCGACCGGAAACTTGTTTTCTTTATTATAGAGATCTCGGACAATTTTTATCTACCAAACAAGTAACTGACATGCCCCTAAGATCTAGACAATTGGCACATGACCGTGAAGAATGAACCACTGTGGCGAAAAAGATTATCAGGCAGTAGCGAAGCGACTCCATAAGAGACGCGAGCCGCAGCATCATCAAACAAGTAACCAAAATAACTGGAAAATATGTATCTTCGTTATGTTCTCAACTGTTTTGAGAGAAAGAGAGAACTAGTGATAAACAGAAAGAGAGAGATAGATAAATAGACAGAAAGATAGATGTATAGATACAGAGATAGTAAGAGAGAGAGGGAAGGATAGATTGAGAGAGAAGGCGAAAAAAGAATATAAATAAAGAAAGGTGGAAAAACAGAGAAGGAAGGAGAGAATAGTTGTTTGAATCTGATTTATTAAATTGCCAATTTAATTTGATTTTCTGATATTTAAATCCGTATTATGCTTCTGTGCATAAGACGCTCTTTTGCTATCTGCTTTCTGTTTCTTTTTTAAAAATATATATTTTAATAATTTCTGGCATCTACTGTCTCTATTATCAAGAATATTGCAAATTTAGTCATAATTACGTGTAGATGTTGTTGGTGGGTTGAGGATGGAAGGAAAGGGTGAGACATTATCATTAAACGAGACCTGAAACACCAACACACCGAAAACAACGAGATGGAGAGGCACTTTAGGTACCAACAGACACACCCCTCTTCCCCCCCATTCCTCCACCTTCTCAGAAAAACAACGACAAAAGCTAAATAAAAACCCAAATAACAACTACGATTGCGAAAACAAAGAACTACATCAAAAGAGTACAAAAAATCCAACACAAACAAAAGAATGGAATTAATCGAAAGTCTAGATAAGTATCATCGTTACTGAAAACTTAATTAGACAAAATAAAACCATTGTCGTGAAAGATTCATAAAAACGATAAAACTATTGTTCAGAATCAAACAAGTATAAAACAAGAGAGAAAGAAAGAACAAAAGAGACAGAGGAAGTTTTCTGGAGTTCTAGTTCTAGATAAACTCGATAAGGAGATTGAATTGAAGTCCAATTGCCCCCTGTATCACTTTCACATCTCGCACCAACTCAAGGGGAAATAACTACATTAAAACAAAAAAAACAGGGGAGGCAACAAAAACGCTTTTGGTCTCACCATAGACCCTTAATAGGGGTAATAGACGATTAAGTCAAAATATCAATATCATGCCACCGAAGAGCAGGATAAAAGAATATAAAAATAGAAAAAGGCTGAAATGCGCTCTACAAAAAGGAGTCAAAGACAAAAAAAATGGACGCTTCGGTTTAAACCTTCTTCAGTAGACTTAAAATAAAGTGAAGATTCAAAATGGCCCTATCTTTTACCTATCCTTACTTCGAACTGTGCTCTTCTCTCTGTATGTCTGGTTTATCTTTCTGTTGACGAAGGTTAATACCGCAAAGTTCATTTTTATCTTTGTATCCTATATGTATAGCGCATTCCGATTTGTTTCTGAATAGATATTCTTAAATGATACTGTGTAATTCCATGCGTTTATGAATTATGTCGGTATAAATATGATTGTATACGCCTCTAAAAGACCTACTGGCCTTAAAATTTTGCGATGATTATGATAATGGTTTAAAAAAAAGATTATATATCTTCTTTATTAATGTGTACTTAAGAGAGTGAGAGAAGGAGAGGTAAGCACAAAGGCACATAGGCTTATTTTCCCCTTCCGCGTTGGAGTCACCCATTACTAATGATCACAGCAGAGGACGCCTTTCACAATGGGGTATATCGAAAGTGATATTTTTTTTTAGTAATCTCTGGTCTCCCCAAGAACTCATTCATTTGCGATGTGTGCGTGTCCCATGGGATATAAGACTGATGGGAGATGCTAGTGAAGACTGAGTGATGTCCCTTGTTTTTATCTCCCTGTCGTTCTCCCCCAATCCACTCAAATATTGTTCTCTTGTTGATGTTTTTTACTCTTTCTTTCTGTCTCTAGTTCTCTGTCATTCGGGCTTGTTTTCTTATCTTGATATTGTTTTATTTGATCTACCTAGACAATTTGATTAGCTAATTAAATTAATTACTTCTAGTGGGAAATTCATTCGACTTTTTTGGCTCACACAATACTCAACATTAACTTTTTTATTCACTCAAGAACATAATATTATACTATATTGAAGTTAATTGCAATAGTTATAGACTTTCAGTCATTTTTATGTACGGTTTAGTTGTAATACACTCATCACCCTCTTGCCTTTATATCTCTTTTAGTAAGTCTGTCTGTCTGAGTATCTGTCTGTTTGACTGTCTATTTCTCTGTCTGCCTGTCTGTCTGTCTGTCTGTCTCTCTCTCTCTTTCTCTCTCTCTCCTTCGCTCTCTTTCTTTTTCTCCCCTTCGCTTTCTCTCTCCCCTTCGCTCTCTCTCTCCCCTTCACTCTCTCTTTCTCTGTCTACCCCTTCTTTCTCTCTCTCTCTCTCTCTCTCTCTCTCTCTCTCTCTTTCTCTCACTCTCTCTCTCTCCCCTCTTCGCTCTCTCTTCGCCTAAGATTTATGCTCTACATCTTAACCTATCATTCCCTTTCATTCTCTCTCTCTATCAATATCTATGTCTATCTTTTCACTCATTTTCTCTCTCTATCTCGCTCTCTTTAACTATTTCTATCTCTTTCTCTCCACATCTCTCTCAGTGTGTATATATCTTTATTCGATACAACCTCTATGGCGTGGGATAACATCAATAACAACGACAATAACGAAAAAAACCCCAACAGTAATACAGTTCCTGATGTTCTCACCGATTTGAAAGAAAAATTCCAGGTGCAGAAAATATAACCAAATAAGATACCAATTAACAACAATACTGAGAAAACAATTCTAGACGTATCATTCCAATATTAGATACATACTCTAGAGGTTGAAAACAAACCATAGGATACACATCAAGATTAAAAACAAAAACAACAAAACAAACCGAAAACATAGCAACAAAATATCCAGTTCTAGATGTAGCTCTCTGATATGAAGATGAAAGAAGAATTCTAGAATCATAAATTAAAACACAAGAGACATATCAATAGCAACAGCTAAAATACAAAAACAAAAAAAAAAAAAAAAACAACAAAAAACAAACAAAACAAACAACAACACTAAACAATAGCAACTAAAGCAAATAAAAGCAATTCTTGATGTTCTCTCCGATATGAAGGAAGAATTCCAGAAGCTCAAAATTTAGCACAATAAGATAATCACCAAAAAAAAAACAACAACACATAAACAAAAAAAAAACCCCACCAAACAAACAAAGGAAAACAAAACAAAGCAACTAAAACACATAAACCAAGAGTTACCAATACATTTCTAGATGCATCTCTCCGATAAGAAAGGCGAATTCCAAGTGACTGTCGAATAGTGTTTCCCATTTTCTAAATTAGATGTTTCATTTCCACCAAAACACATTGGACAGTACAAGTGGCACCAACCAACCAACTACTGTTTTGCTGTGTTGTTTATTGTTTTGTGGCGTGCAGGAGAATACAAACATTCATTTGGGAATTGGGGCAAAGGGCATAAATTATTGGAGGAGGTTGGGGGGGGGGGGTTGGTCATTTGACAGTCGAACGAATGATGAAGAAGAAAAAGAATAGATGAGGGAAGAGATCACAAACAAGATATGTCAAAAGAAGTAATGGAAATGAGGGTGTGTCGTCGTAAAAGGAACAAGAGAGAAATAGAGAGATGAGAGTGAAATATTAATATAGGATATATGACAGGAAGGCAATACAGAAAGAGAAACGTGAGAGAGATGAGAGAGAGAAAGAAACACGGAGAGAGACAGAGAGAGCGAGAGAAAGAGAGAGATAGAGAGATAGAGAGAGAGCTATAGAGATAGATACATGTTATGTAGAGATGTGTAGCAAAAGAAGCAGAAAGGGATAGAGATAATGACATTAGATTTAAATTGAAATATTCTTTCAATTAAGAGATAACTACGAAAGCAATATAGGAAAGGCTCGAGTAAATAGACAATAGTATTGAAAGAGGATGTTATCAGGGATAAGTTAAAAAACAATAACCTAAAAATCCAACTTCAAATTCTAGTGATATAAGATGCACAGACGAATGCAGAATGTGCAATAGGGAGACAAAGTTAGGTGGAGTGTTAGTGTTGTGAGGTAGGGATAGAAGAATGAATAATTATATTAGATGAAGACAACGGATGAGGAGTGAGTGATTGACAAAGGGAAGAATAAGAGGAAAACAGAAAAGAGAACGAGCGATGAAGTGATGGAAAGAATGTAAGGAAGGAGTAGGTGAGTGTGATTCATCAAGGAAAATAGCTAGAAATAGTGAAAGGGGTGACACCCACATTTTGATATCACTTTCAGAATCAGACGCTGGGACTATTTCGGCGTCTGGTCAAATTTGGGTAATGACCGGAAATGGAATAACCGCCTCCTCCAATCGCCTCTTCAGTCGCAGTGGCCTCACTGGTCGCTCATTAAGGGACGTTTGAGTTTGACCTTAGTCTTGGCGTACCCGATGTCGCACACACTAAAGTGTCTCTACCCGCACACTCGCCATCTGTTGCCATGGTGATGCTACTTTATTTTACACTGCTGCTAAAACAATAACAATCATGTGACTGAAACTACAACGACGACAACAAAAAGAACTACAAAAATAACACCAACAAAAGTATGGCAAAACAATTCCTACAATAGCAGCAATTGATGCTCATAGTACTAATAGTAATAGACCAATGGTACTACTGCTACTTTTAGTTCTATAAATGCTACTACTTTTACTTCTATTTCGGCTACTTCTGCGACTACTATTAGTAATACTTCTACTATTACTTAGCTACTGATGCTATGATGATTGCTACTTTTACTAGCCGTATTACTTCTACTACTAGTATTACTTCTACTACTACTACTACTACTACTACTATTACTTCTACTACTACTATTACTTCTAC
>JAUEKR010004019.1:0-11475 GCA_031762895.1 Corambe burchi
AGAGAGAGAAAGAGAGAGAGAGAGAGATAGAAGGGGGAGGGGAAAGAAAGATTTATAGATATTGGAGGTGAGAAAGATGTTTGGCTTTATGTTATGCCTAAATTACAGGGATAATATTACTATCTAGAAAACAAACGAGAGAGAGAGAGAGAGAGAGAGATAGAGAGAGAGAGTGAGAAGGAGAGAGAGATGAAAAGAGAGAGAGTGAGAGATACGGAGACAGAGAGAGAGAGAAATAAAGAGAGAGAGAGCGATGAAGAGGGGGGGAGGGAAGGAAAGAACCAAGGCGACTGCCATATAGAGAATAAGAGAAGTAATGACGTCACTATAGCTCAAAAGTAATCATACTATTACTATGTAGAATGCTTATTGAAACTGTTCGATACGGTGATGGCATTTAGCATGCTTGGAAACACGGATAGAGAACAATAAGGCGAATTAGTCACTGTGGCTATGATGGGGGATCGATACCCGACATGCGTAACCTTCATTATCTTCATTGGCAACTATAGACGGTGTTGTATTCTAGGAAGCTCGATATTAATGGACTTCAAACTAGAAGGTCTGACTATTTATTGCAAAAAAAAAAAAAAAAAAAAAAAAACAGCTACAAAAAACTACCAACGAGTCTACTAACTCAACTTGGAAAGCTACCACATCAATACAAATATATTATTATGAATTGTATTTAAAATTCAAGAATATTTAATCTTGAATGAATATTAAAAGCGGATATAAGATGATATGATTAATATAATAGATTGATGCAATTTTTAATGGGAATTATATGAATACGACAAAGCAGAATGATAAGTTTGTAATCAAATATAATAGCCTTTGTGTAATGGCTCTTTCTATCTCACTCCCTGTATCTCTCTTTTTCTTCCATTCTATATTTCTTTCTTTCTCGTTTGGCCTTTTATTGTCATATTTCGCTGTATTTTCCATAACTATATGAGAACTATAAGAAGAACATTTTATTATTTATTCTATCAACTTTATGAAAGTTTAATAAAAAGCAACACCAGTACAGGGTCCAACGTATAAATATTCCTAGTTGCAGCGTATATATACTATACTACTTGTATCTAAGTTCCATGTTAAATGCAAACGAGGCTAATAAAAATCATATCTTTTATTGGTAATTCTGGCTGATTAACGACTATATACTAGTCTTAATAATGCATGGCTTTTAACTGCTGTGGTAGGCATTCAAATTCAAATTGTTAATTAAATTTCTGATATATTTTCGTCTAGACTAGCTAAGTCTATAATTAACTTGTATTTACTCTTTGATCAAAGGTGATCGAGTGGTTTGGGTATTGAGCTACGGATCATAGGGTCAGTGGTTCGATGCGTGGTTAACCCTAGAGCAAGGTTATTTGCACATATTGCTTAAATTCGCAGCGCTAAAGGACAGCGATGTTCGGTTTACGGTGGAAAAATACATATATGACAAAATGTCGTTTGGGGATAAGGATATAAAAAAATGTATACGACAGCTTTAAGTGATTGGCATACGCGGAGATGTTTATTTCTATCCTATTTAAATAAAATCATCATTTAATATAGATCATTTATTATTTAATTCAATTGAAATTATATTCTTTATTATCGGTTTAAAATGAAGTACAGTGTAAACATAAATAAAAGTGCATAAGAATAAGATTATTTAAGTACAGAAATATTAAGATATTTTACATAAAATTGTATAAATTATAAGTATATCAATCCATAGATGGATTATTACCAACATGGTTATGATGACCGAAGACGAATAAGTATAATTGAATGAAGAAAAATGAAAAGAAAAAAAATAGAAGGCGATGGTGATAAAGGATGAGAGGAACCAAGCGTTTTGAATACTCTCTAGTATACAATAATTAAGTGTGGCCTCAGTGTCAAAACGACTAAGGACTTGGGTATATGATCATGAGATCATGGGTTCAAATCCCGATCGATGCCTTGTGCGGTTGGGTCCCTGGGGAAGATATTCTTCACACAGTTTTCATCATTTTCAGTTTTATAAGATTTACTTATTAAAGAAACTTGGAAAGAAAACCTACAATTACTCAGTCCTATCCAACAGGGGATCTCTTAGATTTTCGCTCGCTTGTACTATTGAATCCGGGAATCAGTACCGACCTCATGAATCTTCTGTTCTTTCAAAAGCTTACTTAGTTTTGCCATTTAATACTCCTGTTTGGCAATCTTGCCATTTCTCATTCTTCATCTTCTTCTTCCAATCAAACTCCATCGACGAGAAGAATGAAATCAGGATTGATGACCTAATTAATTGTTCTTCTCTGTATTATACAACTTTATTTGGATGTTTGCCATTGGTTGACTCAGATTACACAATTGTTCTGTGTACCCACTTCCGGCAAAGTATTATCATGAGATAAAACCATCTTCTTCTTCTTTCAATTTTGCCATCGGACTCAATTGTGCTTATTGCTGTTGACTGGGTAAGAATTTTTCAAATTTTGCTCGGATGGCGACTTTTAGCAGCCTGCTCTTTGCGATTTAAAACCACAAGGGATATATAACGTGCTTGAATGTTAACACGGGACCTCATCTGTATTCGAGCAGATCCTACCTACCTTAGGATCAGGGGTATCAGGGGTGTGATAAATGCAGAGCAAATAGTTGCGTCTACCCGGGTCATTTGTATGATAGCCTACTTGATTTTAAAATCATAAACGCTGGTAGCTGGAAAAAGTCATCAGGGTATAATACATAGTATGAATTGAATGATTCCTCCCGAAGTTAACAGAAATACTCAACACAGTTAAAAAACAACTAAAAAAACCCATTGAAGCTTTATTTTTTTAGTTGTTTAGTTCTTACTGTCAAATATTTATAATTGATCCTCCGATTTCTCATTTCAGCGCCAGAGACATGCGTGACGGCTCTCAAGGATTACATGATCGTAGGCATGGAGATGAAAGGGATCAGCTGGATCGGCGACGTGAACCCAAAGAACGACGATCTAAAGACGGTCGAGCCGGCTCGGATACCATGGACCGGTACCGTCAGTCACCCGTCAACAATCGTCGTGATCACTCTGACAAGGAACCATCACATCGCGGATCTAGAGAACGTCTCAATGACATACAGCAACAGCAACAACAAAGCGGGCCAGAATCGTCCCATGAGGTGGAGGGTGGTCGTGGTGAAAGACGGGGCGGAAGCGGTAGCCGTCATCATCGTATAGACCGACCTCCTGCCAAAGATCAACGGAGATCTCCCAGTCGAGAACGAGATCGAGATCGGGATCGTGAACGGGATCGGGATCGGTACGGGAATGAAAGAAGTAGCGGCGGCGGTGGAATGAGTAGCGATGTTGGAGGAGTAGATGGTCGAAGTGGTGGTGGTAGTGGTAGTGGCGGTAGTAGTCGAGGTGGTGGTAGTGGTGTAGGCGGAGGTAGTGCTAATGTTGGTGGTAGTGGTAGTGTTACCGTGGGAGGCGGTCGAGAGGGAGAAGTTGTTGATATGCCTTTTTCAAGACATAGGATTTATATTGATCATGCCAGCGATACCCAAGCCGAAGATTCGCGAGATGGCGGCATCAGTAACGATCCAACGGATAAAAAACAACACCTGGACCCCAGTTCTGCTGGAGGTCGTACCCGAAACAATCGTAAGAAACTGGAGAGTATGTTGAGGAATGACTCTCTCAGTTCAGACCCCTCGGATTGCGTCCGCCCTCCGCCGCCAAAACCTCACAAACACAAACGGGGCAAAAAGCAACGACAGCAGAGCCTCAGTAGTTCTGAAGAAGAGATTCAGTCCACTCCAGATTGTTCGAGTTGTGAGGAGGTGGATTTGGAAAGCGAAAGTGTCAGTGAAAAAGGTAAGGACTTCCGTTTTCCGGTTTTATCGCTTCTGTTTGGCTTCGGTATTTACGTATTTATTTATTAGTTATTATTTTTTGTTTTTATTATCACTATAAACAGTTTAGGGTATATTCGTCTATATCTATTTTTTGTTTTGATTCATCAACAATTGGTTAAAAGCTACATGAATATGATAATAATGCTAATTAGTTTGATTGTGATAAAATGCTTTCATAAGGTGTAATTATTAGTTTATTCATCTATTAATTTATGTATTGTTTTTTTTTCAAATATATATCTAAGTCTATATGCGGTTACAAATTAATTTAAAGAATAGATAAACCTATTATCGTGGTAAAATATAATGCATGTCAGATATCATATAAAAAAAGTCTGTTTTTTTTAAATTTATTGATTTGAAGGTAATATAGTAATACTTTTAAGCATACTTTTTTGGTAAAGCTGCTTTAATTTAATCCGATGTTTATGTTAAACTGATGTACAATAGTGCTAGCTAGACATAATCTATCTATATAAATAATATCTTAAGTATTTAGATTTATCTAATGAAATGAATGACAGTAGTTTCAGTTTTAACCTTTTCATGTTTTAAATTATACTGAAAATCAATATACAAATTATAAATAATTGACGTCACAAAAATAACGTACACTTTCATGCACAGGCTCATGAATATACAATAATTGAAATGCACAGTAGGTAAATGATGGATAGTACTTTATTTTTCTCTCAAGTATGGTAATTTTATAATTATATCATTGTTAATAGGCAATTCGTGATTAGGTAATGTGAATATATTATTATGTTAATGATATTATACCTTACATTTTAGTTTTCACATTGGTTTAGATATACATATACATAGTTATAGTTCTTTATTATGCATGGCTTAATTATGCAATTTCTCTTCCAGGAGATTGGAACCATTCCCATCGTTTATCTCTCTCTCTCTTTCTTTCTTTCTCTCTCTCTCTCTCTTTGTTTCTCTTTCTTTGACTCTGCCTCTCTCTCTACTTTATCCCTCTTTCTTTCTTTGACTCTCTTTCTCTCTCTCTTTATTTCTTTGACTCTGCCTCTCTCTCTACTGTATCTCTCATTCTCTAGCTCTTTCTCTACATCTCGTCATGTATTTATTATCACATATATTTACATATGTGCATCATTCAGGAATAATTGGTCTTTTCTTTTCCTCCTTTCACCCATAGATTCTACTTTCTGTTATTGTCTCTTCCTATCTTAGCCACTATGTTGAATCACTATTTATCTATTTATTCAAATTCTTAACTCTGAAATTAATTTTGTCTATTTAATATCATTTGTGAATTGTGTATTCTTTGTTGGATTCTTTGTTGGTTGGTTACGTATATTCTTCCCCCCCCCCCCCACAATATTGTAGAATATTATTAACATTGGCCTACTATCAGAATGCTACGTATAAAATACTATTATTTTTTTCTGTTGAGGTATATATTTTATAGTATGACTAAATCTAGGGTAAAGCAACTACGTTATAAAATAAAATATAAAACATATAAATTGTTAAAGCTGATCAAAAAATATTTTAAAATAAAATGATTAAGTTAATAAATTAACTGATGGCTATATAAAACTCGTCTTTTAAGATATAAGTCAAACTAAATAATCAAATTTACAAGAGTATTATTTCTCCGAGTCTGGCGTTATGTCTCTTTCAAAATGTCGCCGCATTCACGTATTACCTAATTCTATATACCTCAGTGTATCTAGCGCATTAGAAATCAATCGCATATCGTTGATTGAATGCTATAATCGTGTAATCTAGGATAGTCGTTTTATTATATCATAAAAACGTTACTTTCCCATTTCGCACTTTTCTCTACCGAATATGTTCACTTTAAAGGTTTTATTATGGAATGTAAACAGTGTAGAAAATTTACTCAAAATGCTTTTGAGACAATAAAAAAAACGGGTTCCCAAAATATTGACACTTAAGTGCTATGACATTTTCGCCGACGATGTTTATTTATTACCAAAAGAAACTTCAAGACTATCTCTTGTTATTATAGGACTAAATGAAACACTTTACAAAGATGATAAAATGCAGAAATGAAAGCAAAAAGTGTAATAACATTTCCATCTAAATGGTTAGTCGAATTACATTATAATATTATAGTAAATGCAAAGGCTTATTTACATATTTTTATTACGTTTATGTCCCTTTTTTGCTCATCAAATCTCCATCTTCTTAATAATGTACATAGATATTCGTCTACCTGTATCTATTACGTGTTGTTTTCATTTTGCTTAAAATAATGTATTAATAAGTGTCTGTCTTCAGGTTGGTTTTGAGGCTCATAGAATTAAAGGTGTAGAGGTATCATTAATGGGTATAATTGTAGTAATTGTCTATGTTGTGTTGGTCAATAAGGTATTAGGACAATATATAATAGATTTGAGTAAATATCACGCGCATTGCATTTATTGATAAGAATGGAAGTAATAATAAAAAAGTATAAATTGTTAGTAATATGTACATCGTTGATTTATTCAGTTTACCAGCATAATACGCAATAAAGTACATATTTGCTGGAAATTCGATAATGAAATTAAGAATTATAAGATAAAAATATCTCATTAATTGAATTGATAATAAACCGAATTTCAACTGAGTGAAAACTTATATATGTTAAACTAGAAGTTTTATACCAATGTTAGCACGACTGGATATTGATGAATAAGGTACAAAATTAATTAGAACATGATAAAATGTATTTCTATTTATTCCATAATATTAAATACAAGTCAATGAGAAACGTAGTATTATAAGAATCATTTTTAAGTAGACTTACTATATTAGTTAAACAACTTCTCTAAAGTAGTAAATCAAGTTAATGGGAAATGTATGTGTAGAAACATATTTTTAAAGTAGACCTACAGTATCAGTTAAACCAATGATCTAATTCATTCTTTAAATCCCACACCGATGGTATTAGAATAAAAAGGTTGTGGCATTGTAAAGGAAACTTATCAATAATCTACGCTTCAATCGATCTTTAATTAGTTTATACTTCTGTTATAGTATTTGTAAAAAAATGTGATCATCGATATTTGTATTGACATCTGTTTTTTACTTCGATTCTTCATTTGCGAACTTCCAAAAATAAACAAACGGCCGAAAAAAACCAAATAAACCAACTACAAAAGCTGTTTCAGTGAAGACCAATGACTACTATATGAGTGGTGATTACCAGCATACAGACGAACGATGGAAGAAGGATGAAATTCTAGCTGCTAAAATTAAAAAGTTTTTGTCGGTGAGTGGAAGGATCAAAGTGTGTCAATCTGCAGTTTGTCAGTCACTCTGTTTGTCAATTCGATATGACATCATTGACTTGTCATACTGACACTTATTCTCACATCCGGCCATCTAAGTAAAGCAAATTTATTGAAGAAAAAACAAACAAACTACCCATCCATACGCCATCAACATTACCAAATAAACATATTATTTTACATTTCACTTGATCGTAAAATGATACTTCCAGACTCAAAAGCCAATGCTATACTATTCATATCAAGGCATTTTGCCTTGCATATATTGTAGGTTAGGAATTTTTAAATATTTGAAAGCGCATATTTCAGACTAAATTGAGAGAAGAAAGACACATTTGTTTTATAGGATTTGGAATCACGATTGGATTATAATAAAGAAGGTTATGAGAATAATTATCGATATAGAGGTCTAGTCGCCTTTTTGGAGCTTCGTTGTTGTCTACACGACTTTATTATATATTATATACAGAATCATATTATTATTCATATTTATTCATTGTGTTTTGCATGTACGATTAGATTGAATGTGCATTTTGTTTGCGTCATCACAATTCTCTCCCTTTAATGTACCCACTACGATGTATATGTTTATCTTTATCATTATTTCAATGCCTATAGTAGAATTACCATATTATTCCTTTGTTTTTTGATAAAGTATGTACCATTTGTTATTTAACAGAATAAGCATATATTAAGTTTAGAGTTATTAGTTTTAACGTTTACATTGATCTAATGCTGTAAAGAGTTACTTTGGTTGGTTTTGAGCATATTAGTATTTCGTCGTGTCATTTTTACCTTCGTTTGTTTTGTGTTAATTTTTACTTTCGTATATTTCATGAATATTCATATTTGTTATGTTTGTGCATAAGTAGTATAAAAAAATAATTGACTGCCATAGATAACCTTTCGTCAGCTATCACATATATCTTTTCTATTCGAATAAAGCGTAAAAAGCATGTAGGTTTATGTTTAAATTTTAGCAGTACAAAATCGATTCGTACCATAGTTTATAATTGTGGAACAAAGAAAGGTGCTCGAAACCTCTGTTTAAATAATTTGGATTTTAAAATAAATCCATATTTAAGATATTTGTACTTAATTCTTACCATAATTTTTCTTATTACTATTACTAGACTAATTACTGAAATAGAAATAATGAGTTATGTACTAAATACTTGCGAATTAAACTCACTCTAATTCTAGCCAAGTGATAATATATTTACCATCTCAAGGAAATTTTTAGGTTGTTGCCCTTTACTGACGGGAAGATTCATTCACACTTATATAATCTTCCTATAGACAGACCAATTAAATTGCGTCATTTACATGTCTACCACTAGTCTTATCTAAGAAGCTAGGTCTTTGACCTTTGACCCATTATTATAATATATTTGATTAGACTTTTCTTAAAATGATCTATTTTTTAGTTTAAGGCTATCGTCTTGTTTGTGAAATAAAGAAAAACAAAACAAAACAAATTTCATCTGTTATAGAATTATATTTACAAATGCGTATTACAACAAGTATACATAACGTTCGTTGCACTGGTAGGAGGTTTATATTATTGAATTAACGATAGCTAATGCATTATAAGATTTTGTATTGGCCAGACTAGTGGCGGAGTTAGCAAATTTCTTTCTTTGACCATGTCGCAATCAATTTTATTGATGAAATTTTACTTTTGAAATGTAGCATACTATTAACTCACAGACATGTAGTCATATTCAACGACGTCATGCTGCGTTTTCAAGCGTTGGTACACAGAATGGTCAATTTACTATTAATACGAGAAAATGGTCGCATGTTAGCTAATATTGTTATGAGCAAGACTTGCGTTGACTAAAATAGCGCTCTGCATTTACTCCCCAGTAATATCAAGATTAATAATATTACTATCAACAATAAAACAATTTAACACTATTATTACATACACTTCTTCAACTTTTATGTTATAGGTTATTGTCGTTCGTTTATGTAGGAGTGTTATTCATGTACAGAAATATAAATATTATACTATAATTCAATAGACTTAGGATTGTCAACTACAGAAATAGCAGCATCCATTTCATATGCAGTAATATGCCATGAAAAATGATATAACCGAAGAGGATAGGTAGAAGGGGGGGGGGGTAGGTAGTTTTAATATAATGAAAAAAACCCCCCAAGAATTAAAGAATACGACCATGTAAAATCAAAAGA
Source organism: Corambe burchi (assembly GCA_031762895.1). NCBI lineage: Eukaryota > Metazoa > Mollusca > Gastropoda > Nudibranchia > Onchidorididae > Corambe > Corambe burchi. The sequence continues at coordinate 9,372 of JAUEKR010004019.1, forward strand.
TAACAACACATGTAGGCTATAAACAAAGCATCAACGTTTGTCTATATATAGAAAAAAAGAATGTTAATTTGAATATCGAAAAGATCATGTTATCACTTATCCCAAACTTTTGGTGGAAAAGAAAATACTCTCAATAGGTATACATTAGGAAACGTCAAGATACACGCGGGATAGTGAACTTGCTTGATAATATATTATGATAAAAATAGCTGTGCTAGTTAATCATTTTTGAGCATGGGACAAAATGAGCGGATTAAAAAAAAAGTGCGATCTACGCCAGACCAGAATGTAGAAATGCAGGTTTAGAATGGTAAATGGATGTTCAATTCTTAATTAAAATATATGCCTTATATCATTAAAATTAAATAAAATGCGTTATCATTAGCAACAATCACGTAGATGTCTATGGTAGAATATTTCCAAATTAAAGAACATTTATTCTTTTAATAGCATGATCTATACTTATTTCTGTTATCGATTAAAATAAATATGGCTCTAGTACTTGTGATGTTGTGTAATTAAAAAAAAGAAAAGACAGATTAATTAAATATAAATTGTGCTGATTGTCTTTTTGTTTGGTGCTTGTTGTTTCCAACTGCAAATAATGTTGTTGGTTATATTTATACTTGAAATACAGCTATAACAATCATTACTACTTTTACTGCTACTTCTATATTATATACTATTACTGCTTCTATTACTACTAATACTACTACTAATACTACTACTATTACTACTACTTCTATTACTGCTACTACTACTACTACTATTATTACTACTACTTCTACTGCTACTACTACTTCTACTACTTCCACAACTACTTCTTACTATGGCTAAAGCTGCGGTTATAATTCCCCTTTACTAATGTTGTTCTTGTTCTTGTTCTTGGTGGTGTCGTTCTTTATGCAATTGTAGTCTCATTTCTATGAACTATAGACTATTATGTACATGTCAATATTATAATATGTTATAGTATGAATAAGTATGACTGCGATAGATTATTTATTTTGTTTAAGCTCAATGGATCAATATTACATCTGATAAGATTTTTCAGTTATTTTCTTTCCTTTATTAGAATTGTAATAGTGATGAGAAACATTGATAAGATTAATTTATCGTTAGATTTCCTGTCAATAAGACTTGACGTTATGGATATGCCTGTTTTATCGATCTGCAGACGATGTTTTATTCCAAAACTTTCTGTTTTGTCAACGTTCCTTATTTTGTAGAGCATATTCACTCCTTTTCTCTATTTTATGTTTCCCTCGCTCTACGTTGGCAATTTGAGATTTAGACCAATAATAATATGCTGTACTTGTTCTAAAGTTCCCTGTGCTCAGACATTGCTTCTATGCAAACGTATGGACATTGCTTATAGATATGAAAACTATCCTAGTTTATACGTGGTATATTGCATTTTTTCTGTATTGTTAAATAGTCTCTTTCATTGTTTTGCTTGTTAATTTGTTCATTCGTTTATTTTGTTTCTACTGTCGTTTCTTTGATTTTTTTGTTGTTGTTGCTGGTTTTTTTTTAAATTTTATCCATCTGATATTGCTGTTTTGCTGTTTCTTTAAAAACATCATTACATAGTGTTTTGTATGGTATTTTGTTTTATATTTGTATTACTACTAAAAAGAGGTTTCGACTGCTATTATTATTGGTTTTATCATAATTATTATGTTTCCTTTTTACAGTATTAACACTGAATTATCCTTGTCATTCTTTAATATGAAGCATCAATATATAGACTAGACTAGCCTGATTATATGTTGTGGTAGCTTTCATAGTTTGTTGCATGTTTAATTACTTCTTTTCATTCTAAATGCCTATTATTGAATCCCGTTTTCAACACAAACTACATAAAATTAAGGCAGATGGTTTTATGTCTAAATTAATGTTATAGTCTACTTGTAGATTTTAATTCTACAACCAATTGCGTTTGTTTTGTGTGAATATTTGTTTTTGTTTGTAGTTGATACGTTCGTTATCTATGATTTACAACAAAAACAAAAACCAAACAAAACAAACAAACAAACAAACAAACGAAGATGGTTCTTTTATCTGTTACCACTTCTGAATTTTCATTTTTATTACTTGTAAA
>JAUEKR010004241.1:0-11466 GCA_031762895.1 Corambe burchi
ACCCCTGACCGTGATACATTTGACTGACCGAGTCTGATGTCCAGTCGTATTACAGGTCTTAATGGTTGCATTGCATGCTCCCCATTCACTGGGCTTGCTCCATTCATAACTCACTCTGAAGATAAATAATCAATTACTACATGAAGTTAAACATAAGAGGTAATCCCGTATATGGAAATAAATAATAAATTATTACATTAAGTTAAGCATAAGAGGTAATTGCATATATGGAGATAAATAATAAATTATTACATTAAGTTAAACATAAGAGGTAATCCCATAAATGGAGATAAATAATAAATTATTACATTAAGTTTAACATAAGAGGTAATGGTGTAAGGAATTTTATTAACACATTCGTGATCACTCATAGCGAGTCTAGGTACTAATGTATAATACTTTAAAGATTTGGAGATAATTTTCCTATCAACACAATTTAGGAAGTTCCTTCTTTCAAATAGAACCATTTTTTTGTAAGGAAGATAAGATATCATTTGAATGACTTTTGCTCATTTGATATTGTCTCTGTCACTACCTATGAGGAAGCAAATTTTGAGAAATTTGCAGTTAATGTTTTCAAAGATATACTATCAAAATAAGGATATAGAGTTGGCATCTTAATTAAGCAATCTGTACCTTCCCTATCAACCCATCATGACTGGCAACATTTTCTAGTTAAAACAATAATACGCAGTTGGCGGATGACAATAAATTATATTGACAAGATGAAAGCGAAGCTGATTTTTATTGACTTTGTCATACTTTGTTTAACAAAATGAAGCCTGTCCTTACCTTTCTTCATTTTGACATTCACCAGTACAACTCCTTTCTTGTTTTGGAGGGATCAGGTGTGAACAGAAACGCAATTCTGCTTTCGTAAATTTATTTTTGGAAGGTAAATGTTTCTCACATTCGTACTCCTGCAGTTGGACTCCTTTCTCTCCGCATTTAGCGTCACATTTAGTGTATGTGCTCTTCATCACCCAGTTAAAACTGCAGGAAAAAAATAATAAATTAATTTTTGTATACAGCGGGACCTCGTTAACTGGAACCCCTTGGTGAATTGAGTAATAGTCCCTATTTCCTTGGTTTCCAGATTAGAGAGGTTAAGTATGCTGCATATTAAAGCAATTGGTTGCTGAGGATTTCGAGCCAATTTGACAGGTGTGTCAATTACTGAGGGTCCCAAACACAGTGATTCCATTGTATTAAGATAAACTGAGCATGAGTCGTTTAACCACTTGAGTGCGATGCGACCGAATTCGTCCAAATATGCTGTGAAACAGCGATGCTTGTATTCAAATCTTAAAAGCTTTAAGCGACCTCAGCTTACTCTTTCAGCCTTGACAGTTTGTTATTGTCTTCATTCAGTTGAAATTTTGACGAAAAAAATAACACTGCATTATGGGTATCTTGACTTCAGGTCAAAGGGATTCCATTGTTCTATTATTATCAGACTTAGTATTATCGTATTTTTTTCTTGAGTGAGAAGGGCAATGGGTTTGTTTATTTGATACTTTGGATGGTTTCTTTTTGTATATTTGTATTTATTCATGTAGATAAACTTTTTTACCTTTATAAATATGTATAGGTTTATTACATTCTAACATAGCTATTGAATAATAAATTAAATAATAAACAACCTGATTTTTAGATTTTCTGCCATTTAAACCAACATTGAGGATACAGTGAGAATTTTTTACTCAGCACTCAGTTTGTAAAGAAATCAAGACATACAAACATAGGAATAACTGTAATCACTTTATTTACTTAATAGGGACTAACATTCTCATTTCCATTGATATTTGTAGGTCTTGACACAAGTAGGATGCAATCAGAGTACAAGAATTCATTGATTGTATCATTGTACTGTAAATGATTTATTTTTAGAGCTTGCATTTCTGTTAGTTAACGTTTGTTGGCAGTTAAAAGAATAAATGCTTTTCAATGATGAATTATAATAACAACAATGATTGCCTGAGTGATGATGTTGATAAAAATCATTGAAATAATAATCGTGAAGATAATAATGATGATATTGATAATGATGATGATAGTGATGGAGATCATGATGGCAATTGTAGCAACTTTAATGATATCATGGTAATGCTAAAGCCGGTGATGATGATAATTGTGTTACTAATGAGGGGCTCAGTGGTACAGAGGAAACGATGTCTGCCTCTGAATCTAACGGCCGGTTCGAATCCGGGTGGACTTAACCCCTATTCCTAGGATAGGTTGGATCTGATATCTAATCTGCTCAAATACAGACAAAAAACTTGGAGGTCCCGTGTTTACATCAAAGCACGTTAAAAATCCCTTGGTGGTTTTAAATTGCAAAGAGCAGGCTTTTAAAAGCTGCCATCTGGGCAAAATTAAAAAAATTCCTACCTAGTCAACAGTAACACTCAAGCACAATTGAGTCAGTAGGCATTATTGAAAGATGAAGAAGAAGGAGAAGAGTATAACAACAAACTATGTTTATATTGATGACATATTATGATGTTTATATTGATGACATATTATGAGCATAAATCTTCACAATTACCTGATTCCTGTACACTTTTGCCTTGTACACTTTACTTCATCCTTGCGTGGAGCCTCCAGAGCATCACAATTCTCTGTAGGTTCATTTTTACTGTTGTGCTTGTTGACGCATTTGTGGACAATCTTCTGTACTCCTGGTGGTAAAATATATAAGAGAATTTGAAACATGCATATCAAAAATGACTTTTGTTTTATGTGACAGAGCATAATGATATTATAAGATATCAGAGTCAATTTACTTTAGGAGCAATAATTATACTGTACAGTGGAACCTCACAAAGTTTGACACCTCAGTGAATTAGGAAATCATCTCCAGTACCCAGTTTTCCTGATTAGTGAGGTTAAATACACTATATTCTATAGCAATTTATTGTCGATGATTTCATTCCAATTGAAAAGGTGTCCCGACTCCTAATGGCTCCTTCTTATACATGAGTTCCACTTTATTAAGACTATGCATTCTACTATTAATACTCAATTCATCGCATCAATTGGTTTATGAAGAAAAAGTAAAAACATAATAATAAAATAGGCTGACAGTTAGTTGCATTCACCAATGTTTGAATCTCGGTTATTCACATCAGAGTCAGAGATTATTGGCAGTACTATTATACCACAGTTCAATAATGATGATGATTGTGATTATAATGATGATGGTGATGATGATGGCATAAATAATAATGATGGTGATTGTTATTGTGATGATGATGATAATGCTGAAAATAATAATATTGCAACAGAAAGAACCATATTGACTATTCTAATATTCAAGCTTATTTTCTGGAAACCACATACTTTTTACTCCCTAACTCAACTAATTTGTATGTGTTTTCCTAGTAGAGGCTAGTATAATTAATGTAGATTTACATCTTAATGATCACACAAAGTATCAATATGCCACTGTAGAGCAAAATGAATGAATAAAACAGTAACAGGTTGGATACGCTCTACATTAAGAGGACAAAGACAAAAACTAAACTTTCGGTAAGAACCTACGTCAGCAGATAGATAAACAGACAAAATAATATAGAAAGAAAGGATGGCTCTAACGAACTGACCTTAAGTTGACGAAGTGTTCACTTTTTGTCTATGTCTTCTTAATGAAGAGCGCATCCAACCTGTTCCTATTTTATTCATTAATCTTGCTCTACGGTGGCATATTGATATTTTGTATGATTTAGACTAATTCACGTTTGGATCTCTCCTTAAGGTCAATTTGTTAGAGCTGTCCTCTCTTTATTATTTTGTCTGTTAACGAAGGTTCATACCGAAACGTTCATTTTTTTATCTTTGTGTTCTTAATGTAGAGCTCATCCAACCTGTTTCTATTTTATCCTAATGATCACTTACCTTCTCCACAAGTGACAGAGCACTCTGACCATTTGTCAAATTTCCACTTGAATCTGTCCTTCTCATACGTTGTGTCACTTTTATGTATGGTGTATCTGAAGTGGACTTCTTCATTCTGGGATCTGCGTCTGGCAATCAACTTAAGAATAATAAATGTTTTAAAATGATAATAATGAAAACTAAATGATGTAATTTATAGTTACGATTCTATTAACGAATGAGTTTACTACGGAACAATTATAGAAACTGATACACTTAATAGCTATAATAGAGAAAAAATTGATATTACCAAACAATATATTTTATTGAATTAATTTTAATTTGATTTGTAATTATTAATCGTTATAGCACTCAATGCGTTAATTGCAATAATATTCAAAGCATTCAATCCAGATATCCACAGTCTGTCTTCTTGGTAGACAACTTTACTCTCGGAGATGAAATGATTTGTATGTTTTACAGTTTTGTTTTTATTATTATTTTGACTAAGTGTTATCACATTACAGATTTAAAACTTACCATGACTTCAATAGGTCCGTGTATTGGACCATTTGTTGCAATGGTTTCATTCTTTGAGGAGCTTCCTTTTTCGTACATCATCATTGCTCCTTTAATCACTGATGTGTCAGATTTGGATTGTCTCTTGTCTCCATTCAACAAGAATGTCCCATATACAACATCTTTCAAAGCTGAAAATAATAATAATCTTTGTTTAGATAAATTAATAACCAACCCCTTTGCGCGGTCAAGATTAAATACCGTATGATATGTATGAAAGAGCTGTTGCTATTGTTCCAATATTTATTGGTTGATAATTAAACATTCTTATGACACTCCAGACTCACAATAAATAAAGTATAAGAATACAACAGTGCTACACAAAAATTAAATCATCAATAATAGATGTATCATGTTTTTACATAAACACTACAAGTCAAAAAACAACTCTCATTGTTATAAAGTACAAGATTAAAAAGTTCCTAAACTACTTCTTTGTTATTTTTGGTTAATCACTGTATTGGTACAAGCTTCTTGAATATAGTAGCCATAATAAATGCATTTTCTAAATATTTTGATTACTTGCATGAAACAATATAAAAATATACATGATTTTGGAATTCTTCATTAGGAAATTCTGCAATAGGAATGCCATAAGCAATGCTAGATTACGTCTAGAAACTCACATTACCATCTACCCTCACCCTTACTCCCATTCTGTTGCCGTAGATACCAAGAATTTTGTCCTGGCGTATTTTCAAGGCCAAAATCAAAGATTGGAGGCTCAGAAGCGTAGTGGTATAGTGCCTGACTCGGATCATATGATCTGGATTCAAATCCAAGTGGACTCAAATATTTGTTCTGCGCTTTTCACACCCTTAATACTATGGTAGATACTATCTGACATCTAGTCTGCTTGTATACGGACTAAAAATTAGGAAGTCCCATGTATACCTTTAAACAGATTAAAAATTCCCTAGTGGCTTATAATCGCAAAGAGCATGCTGTTAAAAGCCGCCATCCAACCAAAATAGGAAGAATTCCAGTCAACTGTTATACTCAAGCACAGCTAAATCAGCTGGTACAGCTGAAAGAAAAAGAAGAGAAAATCAAGCTAAGTAATAAACCATCTCACCTAGGAATGTGGCCCCTGATCCACTGGCAGTCTTGGTTACTGTGATGTTCCTTGCATTGACAGGAAGAGTGATCACCTTCTCGTATTTGTGCACTGTTTTGGGAACAAGTTATGGGTGAAAGTGGGATTAATTTAAACATAAATAGCAAAGATCTATCAACATATAATATCTTTGCAATATCATATTTTTAAACAAAATTATTATCATTTTTTTATTATTTTCTTAGGATTAAACTGTATTAGATCTAGGGCCTATGAATTTTTATATATTTAATGATTTTTTTTTTTTTTTGGGGGGGGGAGTGAAGGGAAGGGGTTAATTAGATTTTTTTCTTTTTTTTTGGTGTTAATGAACGTATTGATGATGAAGCTTCTTGGGTATAAGAGCAATAATAATGTTTTCTTTTTATTTCTTTTAATCACGTGCATGAAACAATATTTTTTTAAATGTATATATGAATGAAACAGATAATTAAAAGTATTATAATCATTATTTACCATATATTATTGAAACAATGCTTAAAAAAGTAAACCTATTCATTATCAAACAAAATTGGATGAGTTTTTTTAACAAAATATATAAAGGTGCAACAAGAAGAGCAGCATACGTGATTTTAATTTGACCTTGAATTGGCCTTCAATGACCTTGCACTCTGAACCATCACCGCCACACACTCCACAAGCATCAAACTTCTTGGTTGAATTGCGTTTACCATCACACCCAACAACCTGTGAAAAAGTAAGTTCATAGCTATAATGTATTACTATTATCTTAAAGGTTATTAACTACAACAACAACCATATAAGTTATTAAATGGTATCAATAAACACACAGCAACACAATGGATCAGGTTAGAAAGTTGGAATCATGGAGAAGACTATTAATTACAGAAGTGAGTAGTCATGTGGACAGTTATAGTTATAATTAGATTCATCGTATATTTACAGTTTCATATAATTACACATAATTTAATACATTACAATAGCTAAATGAAATTCCATTTAAGAAAAAGGCCAATTTTTTATATATTAATGCTAGTTGAACCATTCAGAGTTGATTCCTAATAGCAACTCTATCTGTATTTTCAAATCGAAGATCTTATACAGGTCTAAACCTAAGGCTAACCTTCTTTCAAGATTGTTGATTATAGAAACCAATCTCTGACAAAAAGGTCAGCACCAGCGGACAAACAAAAAATTAAATTTCAATAAACAAATCTACAAAGACTTCAAACTTCTTATTAAAACTATGCATCCTTCAACACATTCGATATAACCTAGTGAAAGATACATACACAAATTACTCTAGTGTATGTCAAGACCAATGTCATGGTATTACAACCTTCATCAGTTACAAGTCTAAATTTTTGGTAATTAAAAGGACTTCTTTTACTGAAAAGTCTACGTTACCTTAATATATATTATATAGATATCACTAAAATATAAAATATGTATTCTGAATTTGTTTTTATGCATAGATAGTATTGATTGTGTATTTTTTCAGGGTATAACTATTTTTTGCTTTTTGGTGATAAAAAAAAATTAAATGTATGAGTTATCCCTAAATATGATACAATATAAAAAATGTATTGTGTGCTTCTTGTCTCAATTTCAATTCAAGCACACAGCAATTATTGCTGATACAAGCTCTTAATATCAATCCTTATTTACTTTTTCGTCATGAAACACTTCTATTTAATCAACTGTAACTTCTCAACCAACTCCAAATATTCATCTATTCCACCACTTACTCTAAATGTTTCTTAATTACAGACTCTGAGGTTCATTGGTACAGTGGTAACGATGTCTGCCTCTGAATCTAGCGAACTGGGTTCAAATCCGGGTGAACGCAACTATTTGTTCTGCGTTTTTCACACCTTTTGATCCTAGGGTAGGTAGGATCTGATATCTATTCTGCTCGGATACAGACGAAAAACTAGGAGATCCTGTGTTTACATCTAAGCACATTAAAATCCCTTGGTGGTTTAAATCGCAAAGAGCAGGCTGCTAAAAGCCGCCATCTGGTCAAAATTTGAAAAATTCCTACCTGGTCAACAGTAACACTCAAGAACAATTGAGTAAGTTGCCAAATTTGAAAGATGAAGAATAAAGGATAAAAAGAAGAAAAAGAAGGCTATGGTTGATCTTTTCAAATACGTTGTTGGTTGGTATGCATACAAATCAAATCATCCTGTCTTACTTCTTTTTTTTTTTATCTATCTCTATCGTTAAAAGGCATATTGGTATTTGGCTGTTTTTTGTTTTTTCACCATATACCAAGAGTCGTTATGGATTCAGCGCCGCCAACGTAAGCAAAAAAGTACAAATAATCTTGTTAAGTTATGTGTCTGAGTGTTATCTATTATAATTACAGATAGACAAACTTATAAATTAATTAAAAAGGTAAAGGCTGTTGGTGACTGCAGATTAGCTTTTATTGCTCAGCATCATGAGCAAACATTAGGAGGAAGTGATTAGAAACATTATCAAAACAATTCATATAAGACATTCTTTTAAAAACAAAAGAGCTCTATTGTTAAAAAAGATTACATAACAAAGATACCTTAGCTCACACTAAACACTCAAAGGTTAACCACGAGGCATTTGAAATGAATTGTGACAGTAATACTAAAGCGAATAAATAAAAAAAGGCAGATAAAAAAAAAAACAATATCAGTTGGTCTGTCAGAGGAAACATTTTCTCACAACGAGCTGTGCCAAATTAAAAAATTTCCTCATGAAAATAATTATGATAAATTTATGAATATTAAAAAGCACCCATCTAGTCTAATATCATGCCGGGTAAGAGTTTATTAAAATCAAAACTTGGGTCAAAATGTTTGAATTTACTCAAAATAAGAAATTATTGGTTATTATACATCTGCTTAACTTTTTTTTTGTGCAAGAATTATGTGGAAACCAAAAAATTATATAGTTTTACTTAGCTAACTACTAAACAGAACAAGGTGAAACAATGGCGGTATCAAATCATAAAGCATAAGATGTCAACATCCATTTAATTTTAATATGCTTATATGTAGGAATAATTGCCTTTTACAGTTAGCTATTGACCTCTTATTGCAATAGCATAAGTCTTATGTAAAATGCTTCAGATTTTTTAGAATTTCTCTATAGTTAAGTATAATTTGATACATCTAAGGTGCAAACTAACCAAACATTTCCCATCAAAGCAGACGTTGCTTGAATTATCTAGATAGCTACAAGGCGTCCCATCAGATACATCCACTTCAATGGTCACAATTTCCTGCGTGTAGAACGATTTGCATGTTTGCTTGCACTGCGTAGATACTGTAATTTATTATAAATTATTAAAAACAATAAGCAATGTTACATCAATGCTTTAAGAATGAGAGAGAGAGATAGAGAGAGAGAGGAGAGAGAGAGAGAGAGAGAGAGATAGAGAGAAGAGAGAGAGAAGAGAGAGAGAGAGAGAGAGAGAGAGAGAGAGGGGGGAGAGAAGTTGGAGAGAGACGAAACAGTGAGGAAAAGAAGGCACAATAAAAAATAAAAATAATAATTAATATCATGTAATATATCATTAGGATCATTACAACTATAAATAAAAATTCATAATAATAAGTCATGTTTACATGCATTATGAATTGTGTTGATATATAATATATAAAAACATTGACCAAATAAGTCGAGCTAGGATAACATATTAAAAATGAACTTTTTTTGTAAATACAATCCAAGATGAAACACATTAATTTAATTCCTTGCATTTTCACCAAGGGTAAGAGCATTCATATCAATTGCCTCTCTGAACTTTTGTGTCATAGATTTCTTGGCTGTTAATACAACTGTCTAATCCGAGAAATTGTAACTTGGTTAATAGACAATCTTTCACAAAATGAATGCAGGCTATTGATAAAACGATGTGAATTTTGATGTAAAACACCTTAGCATATTAGGTGATATATGTAGAATATATCTTATCACTACTTTACTTTACATTACTATTCAAATTTTATTTTATTTTTATACATGACAATTCAAGTTTTCATAAATTATGTTATCTTTAGTTATTGAAACAATATTTTCAGTTTCTCCACCTTACCATTGACAGGTTCGTGAGGCAACCATTTGTGCGTCCCATATCGGATTTGCATGTCGTCCCAAACACTACATTCTCCAGCTCTTGGATCTTCAAATGATTCACATACCTTTGAGAAACATCAAAATATAATTTGACAATGATTGACTCTCATAAAGTCAGCCATGCTATAATATAAACATAATGGAGTGTTTACTTTATCTATCAATAATACAGTAGTGACCTCCTTAGTGCCCGTTGCCTTAATGCCCATTCCGGTTTAATGCCCGTTTCTCATACGAAACGGATGTTATACGAAACGGATTTTATGCTATTAAAATCATCCCTCTAAATGCCCGGTTTAAAATTTAATATCAGCAAGATGATTGATTATAATTTATTTAATTAAACTAATTATTGAATCACAACAAATCAAATTTAATGCAATACACTCATTTCTCGTAATCATAATGAGCATGACAATTAATCTAGTATACTCAATATTATGATCATACAATACAATACTGTTGAGTTTATAAGAGAACCTGTGTTTGAAAAGACAAAATTACTCCCATCAACCCACATGACGTTAAGGTGAGATTAATATTTCTATTTTTTATTTGCATTGATTTATAGTATTACATCTTCTGAGATTTTTTGTAAGAATAAATAAACTGCAACAAAAAAACACACAGCATCACTTACATTATTGAAACATGTGTCTCTTTGATTTGTTTCCCCTTCACATTCATCACCTCCGTAAAGTGGTCTAGAATAGAAAATGCAAAATACAATTAAGAATACCATTGATAAAAGAATCAACTATATTCTTTACCTGGATATTACTGGTCTTTTATATTTTCACTGTAAGTAAGCCGATTGGTTTTTCCTTGAGAAAAAAAATGTGTGTCAATTGCATCAATAAACTCTGGTAATATGAAGTACCAGGCCATTACAATAATTTTATTGTCTGAAAAATAATTTCAATAATCCTGACAGGCCAATTTTTTTTCAGTGTTATTCTAAGATTCATTAAAAATACAAATATAAATCACAAAGCATCTATTATAGCTGCTGCAAGTCACATAGAACTGATAGTTTTGTATATGAATTCTGTCTAGACTCGAACTGGTTCAGCGCAACCAAATATCTGCTACGAAACAGGACGATGAGTGCTGACTATGAGCAGCAATGACAATGCAAATTAGCTGACAGGCAAATAGCTTAAAAACTACAGCCGAACTCATTCAAGTTCAAGTTCAAGTATGTAGCCTTCTTAAAATACATTCAGACTAAAATGTAAAACAAATTATTTATTTGAATGCTTATTACTCACGTTGGACTGTTACAAGCCCTTGACCGTTCCTTGGTACCCACACCACACCCACTACTACAATCTGACCAGCCTGACCAGGCACTCCATCCACCGTTGACTGGACTTCTTGACCCAACGTACTGGCACCGACTGTTGTGGCATTCCTGGTGATGGAAATGGGAGAACGTTATAAGATTTTTCTCTGTGATGAATAGCAATTAAGGATATTAGGACTTTCTAAACTGGCTGATACATAATTTGTTAACATTATCACTATATTAAATCGCCTCAAAATACAATTGCCCTATGTGCACCAATACCCATATTGAGAAAACCCTCTAAAAGTTTTGAGCTTTACTATAAATAGGAAAACAAACATATTTTGAATTGATTCTTATTTGAGTGAGATTTTAAAGATGTAATTAAATACATGGTATAACGCATGACATGAATTATTAAGATTAAGTACAACTATGGGGCTATCTCATAATATTCCTATAATATGCATGTCAATAGTAAAAGATAAAAAATTATCGGTTGATTATTTGGATAATTAGGAAAACA